>CATQFL010000261.1:27500-141573 GCA_956483635.1 Panzeria rudis
GGCGTTGTTGACTATAAATAACGGAAATTCTAAGTTTTTTGTTTTATGATTTTATTCCGGTTTTCATATTACAAGCTGTTTCCGCGACTTAGCCCGCGTAGAGTAATTAATAGTAATAGGAGTACCCTTCTTAGTAGTTCTAATCCTCCAGCCTTATGCATTAAGCACATTCACTACAGCAGGCTACATGACTTCAAATATCGCTAGCTACATTTGCCGCTCTCTAGCCAGCTACTTAATTATTTTGAAAGCAGCAGCGACGTCTTACCAGCTGACATTTTGTTGTAGAAGTACATATTTCAGTGGTGCCACTTTCAAATGTTTCACTTGTATAAAAATAAAATCGCTAATTCGAAATATACTTAGATGTCGCAAAATGTAAAAACAAATAAATTTATTTGTTTAATAATATCTCTTGATTGTTATTGCACTTTTAATACCTAAATTTTTTTATGTTCTCTTTGTTAAATAAAATAAAATATTGACTAAGTCAAGAATACCAGCATCGTTGAAAATTTTTAAAAATCATGAGGTACATAGTAGTAACCTTAAAATTTTAAAGTACATTGGAGGATCTCTCTTGGCTCGAGAATTACGGCGCTCAAAAATTTAGTTCTTTATTGGCCATAACTGCTAGAACTAAGAACAGATATACGTGATACGTATATCACGTTAAAGTTCTGTAAAATATCTTCTTACGGGTGTATAAATTTCTGAAATCTACTAACCCATTGGGTGTGAAATGCAACTTTAAAATATTGTTATTTGACTTTTCACGCAGAATCACCGTTATCTTAAAAACTACTCGATACAACGGTACATAACCATGTATCCAATTTTATAGAGAACCTTCCGTGCTTTTATTTGGCGTATTTCTTAAACTCACCGATGAAATACGTAAGCTGTGGTACTTTAACAATGAGTTTATGAGTTAACCCTTTCGCTACAAGTTTTCCAATTCAGGCATTAAAAATCCAATTTTGTTACTATTCGGGCTTAAATATTTTTAATAAATTTAAGTTTTTTTATTTTTTCCAAAAAGTTGACTCCAAAGTGGTTTTTTAGAATGATGCCATATGGATACATTTGTACTCAATGGAGTATAAAAAACACATGGGCGAACAAAACTAAATGGAATTGGAGGATGAGGTGGTCCTATATTTTTATATATGGTGGGCTTAATTAACGGTCTGAGTTGAAACGAGCGATTTTCCAACTTTCCAAGTTGATCAAAAGAGGAATTCTCTGAGGGATGAGTCCATTATTTTATGGAATGACCCAAGAAGGGGGAAATACGAGGAATTGCATTTTTTAAATAGGGCGATCTCTTACTATTATCTATAGTTATATTTTATTTGGAACTAGTAACCCAAAAATTTTCAAATTGTGGGAAATTTTGCCTCTTTGAAAGATAGTCTATTTTTTAGAAAAGTGAAAACGCACTTAGGGTGAAAATTTTGTAGAACGAATTACTGATTATTGTTTCTAGGGCCAATTGACAGTTTTATTTCCAAATATGAATCGGTAAAGCATGAAAATTAAAATGACTTTGATCTAGTGGTGTATACAGAGTTACAATAAAAACTTTACCACATCATAGGTTTGTATCCATATGGATACATGCATAATTAAAAAAATCGTCGGTGCTTTTTTAATTGTTTAAACAAAAAAATTGTTATGCAGAATATTAAATTAAAGTCTTTTTAACTTATTTCAGTAAATTGTATTCAAAAAAAGTCAATATGTTTGTTTTATAAGTAAAATAAAAAACTCTGTTTTGACCAAAAATAAAATATTTAAAACATGCTTTTTTAAATACGTATTTTTTTAAGAAAATAAAACCAAAACATTTTCCAAAAGTGACTTAAATTAAGAAATAAGACCTGGAAATTCTATAATCCGTTAGCAATCCAAAGGTAAAATTAATGCGGTTCTTGTTAGACGCTTATCAATTTACGTGTATCCATATGGATACAATATAGCGAAAGGGTTAACCTGTTTCTAAAATCTCATTTTTATAGTGCCATAACTTACAAATTATATCAGTATATCAAATTAAAGCGTGGAAGGCTCCATATCAAACTAAATACATGCTTGAGTACCGTTGTATCGGTCAGCTTTTAAGATAACGTTGCTTTTAAGTAAAGTAATATAAAAAATATTTTAAATTCCATTTTGCTCGCAAGGGGTAATGGATGGTTAATGTTGTATACCAGTGCAAACGTATTTCAGATCTCTTTGTAATGATACCTATATCGTTTATATCTGTTGTATATTGTAAATTATGATCAGTAAAAAATTAAAGTTTTGAGCCCCGTAACTCCGGAACAAGAACGGGAACCGAAAAAAAATGATTCTAAAATTTTTAGGTTAAAAAGTGCTATTACCGCGTTATTTTTTTTTTATTTTAACAATGTTGGTATTCTTGGCTTGTTTCAGAATATTTTTATTATGCTCCTAATTATTTCGTATTTATCATTATGTTGGTAGCACTAATTTGTTCATTGTCGCCCACAAAAATAGAAATTAGCTTTGAGTATGATCGTGGAAAAGTACATAAACGATACTTAAGCCAAAAAACATACATGAGTCCAGACATTTACATGGACTTCATGCAATATTATAGAAATACAATTTCTTATTTTGACATGTGTATAACAATATAAATTTAATTATTTAAAAACTCGATACATATACATATGTATATTGTAACATTTAAATTTTGTAATTTTTACAAAAAAAATATTTCTAAGCACTAACTTACTTTACATATTTTGTTATATTGTCAACACTGTTTTTTTTTTGTAGCCAACAAAAATAGAAATTAGTGTAATTTGACTACACGACAAAATTAGCATGGACAACCACCTGTAGTCGTGTAGCCGTGAAAATTGCCATTTTCGTGTAGTCGGTAGCCTGCCGTGGTGAATATGTTTATTGCATTATTCTTGCCTACGCACATTATTTACAAAGTAACATGCACCAAATTTAAGGGCTGTTACTATTGCAGCTCTCAAGATATAGGATAACAAAAATAAATTATGTATGGGGTGCCCTTAAACCTCCGCCGCCGCCAGCTTATCAGATATGGGATATCCACATTTTTGTTTGAGGGGTACCCTTCTGTCCGCTCCTATCCCGTCAGTTTTTTGCTTGATTACGCACATTGTTTAGAAAGTATTCTATACCAAATTTTAGGATTCTAACTATAGCAGCTCTCTAGATATGGGATAACTTTGTTTTTTAGCATGTCGGTGCACCAAAATTAAATATTTTACCCATAGAAAAAATAAGATATATTATTCATAGAAACAAATTGCCTAAAGTGCCTATAAAAGTTTTCACTTCAAAAATGCATACACATTTATACGAACTAAAAAAAATATTTAGGTGGCCGTTTCAAAAATAATGACCCATATGTTGAGTATTTGTTTTTGGTTTGGGAGATATTTGCGTTGAAAGTTTTTTCATAATTTTTGGGCCACCTTAATTTAGTGCTTTTGATATGGAAAGACTGGCAATCTGCAATACCTACTATTGTTTGCCGCCTCGGTGGCTATATACTTGGAAATATCCACAGCACAACAACCATAACATCATCCGGAATCAAATAGATTTCATAACTATAAATAAAAGATTTAGTACATCAATCAAATGTGCCATCAGACCACAATTTATTATCAGCAACAGTAAACCAAAACTGGCATCAGCAAAGAAACAAGCGCAATTTAGACAAATCAATGCCGAAAAACTGAAAGACGAGGCAATCAAGAATATCCTAATAACTGAAATTAACGACAGATTATGGTTGATCAATTGTGATGATGTGTATGATGGATGGAAAAACACTACCGAATTTGTAAAAACCTTGGCGAAGAACAAGCTTGGGCTAAAACGTAATAAACCCAAAAACCAATGGATAATAGAGTAGATATTGGGATTTATGGACGAAAGGAGGAAATACCGCAACGTTAATGCAATTGAATATAACAGACTATTATGCTCGGACGACCCTAGATCCACAGACTCTTTAGATGAAAGTCAACAACTTACGGGCCTACCCATTACGAAAGACGAAATAAGAGAAGCTATACGGAATTCCAAAACAATAAGGAAGTAGAATTTGACCAATTACCGGCAGAACGCATCAAATATATGAACGATGATAACCTAAATATTCTAGTAGAACTATTTAATAAAACTTATGACAGAAGGATGTATCCAGCAGATCAGTTAAAATCATCATTCATTACAATCCCAAAGAAAAATAGTGCCAGAAAATGTCAAGATTACAGATTGACCTTTCTAATGAATCACGTCTCGAAAATATTTCTCAAAATAATCCAACAAAGATTGTACGGTAAATGCGAAGGATCACATGGTCGCAACCAATTTGGCTTCAGGGAAGCAATGGGAACAAAAAGGCGCTATTCTGCATACAAGTTTTAGTCCAAAACTGCAGAGATGTTCGCAAGAATGTTTTTCTTTGTTTCACTGACTACGAAAAAGCATTTGTAGGAGTACAACATGGAGAACTACGAATTGATGGAAAAGACATACGATTTGTTAAAAACCTTTATTGGAGGCAAGCTGCAGAAGTTCGTGGTAATGATTTTTGTACTGATTACATAGCTGTTAATAGAGGAGTATGTCAAGGCTGTATTTTATCGCCTCTCCTTTTTAACATTTGTTCTAAAGGAATCTCTCAAGAAGCCATCGGAATAATTGAAGCAAGCATTAAAGTCAACGGCCAGTTTATTAATAAAATACGATATGCTGATCTTCAAACGATGTTATAAGCCGTCAATAATCACAGTAACAACTTTGGTTTGAATTTAGATACATACATAGAAAACTAAGTTCATGATTGTAAGTCGATCAAAACAAGTGCACCCAAATGCTACACTAATGGTTAATAACCAAGATATAGAAAGAGTAAAACAATGTTATACCTTGGCTTCCTGCTACATAAACAGTGTAATTGTGATACTGAAATATCATCGTACATGAAGTTTCAGAAAATTCTTGCAAGCGGTGAAGTGAACTAACTCCTTAGACTTCGTTTTATGAAGTGCTATGTGTATCAATGAACAAAATCGAAGCTTTTGAAACGTGGTGTTATCGAAGACTGTTGAAAATATCTTGGGTAGATCGAGTCTCAAATAAACGAAGTTCTGAGGACATTAATAATGAACGTATGCTGTTAACAACCATCAAACGACGTAAGGACACATTGTCCGAGGAGAAAAATATGAAATGTTACAACTGATACTGGATGGACGAATTGTGGGAAGAAGAGGTATGGGGAGAAAGCAGATGTCGTGGCTGCGTAATATTAGAAACTGGACAGGGCTAAATACCATAGGAGATCTTTTCCATACAGCAACAAGCAGAGAAGAGTTTGCTAATATAGTTAGTAATATATCTTAAATATTTAGAATAAATTTATAAAACCTAAAAATTTTATTACATAGAAATATGCATGTAATCACTGAAATCCAGTAATGGATTGGTAATAAAAGAAGTGGGTATTGTGTTGTTAAATTTTACAAAAAAGCTACGATGTTTTGCATTTGCTCTTTCACAACACCATTCGCACCAAACACCGAATATCCCCATTGTAGCATTGCAATTGTTAAATTGTAAAAAGTTAAATTTAGAGAAAAAACAGTGATAAATATATAAAAAAAAACTAAATATTATGGTAACTATAATTAAATAAACACACCAGTTAAGTACGGAAAAACGGAAACAAGCCAGAATTTAAGTAAAAGGTATTTGTTGCGAAATTATTCCAGTGTGAGGAATCATGTAGCGGTGGATGGGATACATAAAATAATTAAAACTGATATGCTGTGAAAACATTTACTAAATAAGTGCATACATAACTTAATTACGGAAAGAGAAAAAAGCCATAACATAATTATGAGCTACTTGCGTCTGAAATATTTCCTTGTGAAAAATCCTGTACCGCCGAAAGTGATATCTTCGTTTAGGTTTTCGTTAAGTGTTTTTGCAACTTCATCCCAGAATGCGAGCCTGCACTTCCTCCTTGGGACGCTTATGATATCCACACGCAATATCATCGTTTTTAAAACGCGGCGTTTCTGTTTTTTATATTAAATTTGAAAGTTCTCAATTTTTTAAAACTTCAAATTTAATATAAAAAGCAGAAACGCCGCGTTTAAAACGCCCGTGTGGCCTCAGCCTAAGTATAACATGCTATAATTTTATTTTGTAATAAATTTGTTTATTTTTTGTAAAATTTTAAAGCTTTATTTAATTTATTGCAGACCGAAAAACATAACACATGAGCACTATGAAAAGCCGGCGAATTTAATTGCAACGAAGGATGATATTGCGTGTGCACACTTTTTTAACTACACAAACAAAAATCTAAAAACTCTATGTTAGTAAGCAAACAACTTGAAAAAACGTAAAAAAGAGACGAACGCAGAATACCAAAGTTGAGAAACGGCGAACATTTCAATTCGAAAATCAGAATAGGGATGAATAATGCGTGTAAACGAAAAATCTGGTCAAAAGAGATGATGCAGATTCAAATATGACGACATTGAATGACAGCTCTGATGACAATCTGTATTTGCTAACACTTAATACAACACTGCCTATGTAATGTAAAAATAAAATCATTGAGTACTTTTTAATAGCTGTTAGAATTTAAAATCGCATAAATGGTACTTTCTGGAAACAGTGCCGAGAACATGGAATATTATTCGAGAAAGACAATGAAGATAGCGACAAATAAAAAACCTCAGCTGTAAAGGTACATAGCATGCGTCCAATGCGCTAATGCGTTACAGACTTCTGTCAAAAAAGTTGAAATAGAGTGTTTCCATAAAGCAAGTTACAAAGAGAAGTTTGCGACGCGCGTAACTCGCAAACAGTTGAACATTCTTCAACTTTCACGCGTTGTATACAAAATGACAGTTAGTGATGCCAGATTCACATGCTATTATTTTTGTTGGAAACAAATACGTTAAATATATAAAAAAATTAAACGTAAAGACAATAAGGCTTGAAATTTTATAAGCAAAAAAGCATTAAAAGCGAGGTGTGTAACTTTTTCTTAAGCGTTAAAAGTTCAAAAAGCAAGAAACGCGTTGCCGCGTAACGTGTGGTAAGCACCTCCAGCTTAAGAAATCTAAACTTGCCCTGTATGCAGCGATGCCAGAATGAAGATTTTACCTTAGTTTTGAACATTTTTTGTCAAAATAAGACATGAAGATTTTTTTCCCAAAAAGATTTTTTGAGATTTAGTGGCTTAACACTTATTATTGTCACACGTCTTCTTTAAATTTATTAAATAAATTTACCTATGTCAGCTAAACGTTAGCTCAATAAAAGAATAAAGTATTGTAGATAATTGTCATTTGCTAATTTATAAAGTATACCTACTTATTATGTATGTATATAAAAATGTATCTTGGCTTTTTTAGTACAAAGAAAAATACCTAAAAAGTCTAATGAAACGTTTTCCAAATTTAATGGATGACACTGAGGTTCAACATTTAGATGACGAATTCAGATAGCTCCACCACATATTAATAAATATTTTCGAAAACGTTTCTGCGGAAGACTTTTGGCACACAATCACAAAATTACTAGAACAGATAGTGAATTAGTGTTTCTAAAGCTGTAGAAATTTGGATTAAATTTAATATGTCTCCTTAATTCATCTGCAACCGTTGAACGGATATTTTCAAAAGTAAATTTAAATGAAGCGAAATACAGAAAGAGATTAACAAATCCAATACCAAAAAGTAAATTAAATAAAAATACGCATTCTTATGCACAAAAATATGAGTAATGGATTATTTGTTATAGAGCTAATTCAAACTGAATGTTGTATTGTTTGTTTTTTTTTTATATCATAAAAATTTTCTAAACATTTTCTTTTTTTTTAAGTTTAAAACTTAAAGTTTTGATATTGAAATTTAGGGCAAATTTTTATGATTTTATAAAATAAACAATTAGCCAATTCACAAAGTATACTTACTATTGATATTTGGTAAAATTTTATGACTGTCATAAAAATGTTGTTGATATTTTTCATATAAAAATATTATAGGACAATACTATTTTGTTACCTATGTTTTTTCAGTGTGCTAAATAGGACAACTAATTTTTGTTTACAAATTCAAATCAATAATTTTTTATCAACATTAGCTGCGTTCGAAAAAATTATCGAAGAAAGAATAAATTAAAATAAAAATGGACAAATATAAAAAGTTAATAATTATTATGAAAGTTTTCGTTTGTTAACACAATAACGTCCCTTTAAATAAGAAACAAAATTTTTAGAAACTTCAAAAGTGGCGAATGTTTTTCAACTCTTCACTTATTTGCCTCAGTTGTGTTCCTAATCTTACGAATTTTAAAAATTATTCCGTTCCCGTGCTTCTATGGGCAAAAATTTTTTTTGTGAGCAAGTTTTCAGTTTACTCAGTAATTACTCGTTTACTGCATGTTACTTTTACTGTAACAGAGTAGATAGGAACTGTTCCCGCGACGGCCATTACAATTTTAAAATTTGGGTAATTAAAATTTGAAATTTTGAAATTTTAATTGTTAAATAAACAAAAGTGTAATTTGATACCCGTGTGAAAAAAATGATAGTGCCCTGTAGGTAAAATGTGGATAAAAAAATTGTGATAAATTATTATTGAGTTAATGATGAGTGTTAGTGTGATATTATATTATAGATAATGTTTTGTGTTATACGAATTTCGGATATGGGTGTCTCTGTGGTTGAGTGGTAGCGATGTTAGCCTGTCAGTAGAGAGGTCGTGGGGTTCGATTCCTACCATAGACCCTGGATGCTTTCCGTTGCTTCGTGGATTGTGGTTGTGTTGAGATAGTGACCTATGAACAATTGATTGAGTATAGACTAGATGGTTCTAATGGGGATTATATTGAGACATTGGAGATCGCACTAGAGAGGCTGTCAAAAACTTCTCTGTCCATTATAGGTAGAATAAAGAGTGTAGACTATTTGGTAACAATGTCACCAAACTTGTCGACACAAGAGGTGACTTGAAGACAGTTGGCCCCATGGATCCTACAGGGATTTATTTATGGCTATTTTGTGGTGCTTGTGTTTACATTTACTTTGTGCGTGGCTGTGGGTGCGTGGCTGTGGGTGCGTGGATGTGTGGGGGTGTGTGGATGTGTGCGGCTGTGGGTGCGTGGCTGTTTGTGTGTGTATGTGTGTTTCTTTTTTCTTATCTTTATATTTGTTAAGAATGGGTGTATGTCGTTTCAAATGTCCGTCTTGTTTATTTCTTGGTTAAGTTCCAATTAATATGTATGCATATACATACGTACATACAATAAGCGTTTGCTTTTTGTTTATAATATTTTTTTTTTGTCAAGTGACCCCCACTTTTTTCAAATAATCGCATGATCGTTTGGATTTGAAGCTGTGTTAATTAGTATGACAGATGGTCTGAAATGTTTGTTTACGTTAAATATGCATGCTTAATCTTGTTGTTATTTTTTGTTTATTCAGGTGGATGTGTGGAGAATGAGTCATCATCCTAATTTTTGTTTGTTGGTGGGGGTTGGTTAGACGTTGTGTTTACATAAAGAGTCTGTACTTGGGGATTAATGTCTGTCTATCCATATTAAAATCTTTCTTAATCTTGTTTATTTTTTGACAATGGAATTTGATTTTCACAACATTATGAAATTGTAGTGTGTGTGTATGTGTGTGCATATAGTTGGCCCCATGGATCATACAGGGATTTATTTATGGCTATTTTGTGGTGCTTGTGTTTACATTTAAAATGTAGTTGTGTTTATTTAAGCATGTCCGTCCCCCAATTGACTGGTGGAGGGTTTGTATATTTTCAGAATGTGGTTATGGAAGTGTTAGAGGGGGGTGTTAAATTCCAATTAATATGTATGCATATACATACGTACATACAAATAAGTGTTTGCTCTATGTTTGTATTAATTTTTTTCAAGTGAGAACTTTTGTTTTTTTGTTTTTATTCGCATGATCGTTTGGATTTGTAGTTGTGTGTAGCTAATAAATATTCTGATATATTTTATTTGAAATTTGAAATATGTATTTTGTTTGCAGAGGTTTTTTTTATGTACAAGTGCATTTCAGTTGTTCAATATTTTGGGACCATAGTATTGATAACCAGAGTTTTTGAATAGGGTTAATGAACTTGTGATGGATATTTTGATTTCTTTATTTTAATGTAACAATTGTAGATAGATGTTAAGGTGACATTATTATTTTATGAGGTTTTTTCTGTCCGACTATTGCTTCGTTGGTGAGACGAAGGTGTCGTTATGGCACCTTCGTTTATTTATTTAAGAAACAGTGTTTCGTATTGCTAGACAATGGAATTTAAATTTCACAATACATAGTATGAAATTTTATTATATGTTATGTTTGTGTATGAGTATTACGTCATCACTTTTTGGTAGGTGTGTGTTGGGTTGAGTGTGTGTATACGATATATGTCTGTTGTGATCGATCTAGTATCTATATAAAATTTGCTATTTTGTAGGTTGTTGTTTATGTATGTATGTATATAAATTTCTTTTTGTGGTTGTACATATTAATTTTTCTTTTAAATTTTTTTATGTACATATTCTTAATTCTGCTGACTTGAATAATTTTGTTTATCATTTGAACTGTACAGATAAAGATTGTATAGTCTTGAGCTTATAGTGGTAGTTGTTGTGCATGTACATCACTATTTTTTATCACTTTGTGTGATTGTTTTTCAATGAGCTCTACCCGAGGACCAGAAGATTAATTTTTTTGGGAGGAAATCATGGGAGGTTTTCATGACTCAGGAAATTTATTTTAGTATTCGGCGGTTATATTTTTGAGGGCGAAAGGTCTATCAATATACTTATTACATGGTTGTTGTTCTTTAATTTAAATGCTTATACCTATACATGGAAGACAGGACCATTAATTATTCCTATCACTTTTAAATCCGATATTTTTAATAATTTTAATGAGTTTATTTGATATTCAAAATATTTCTTTACATTAAATATTTTATCAAGTAAGGATTTTATAAGTTAACTTTTCTCTTGACCGCTGGAAAGTAGTAGATGGCATTAGTATGCTGTGATCGATAGATAATCTTTGTATTGATGTGTTCTATTGTTTGAGTTTTGTTTTATTTTTCTGAAGCGTGTCAGTGAACGTACATATGTATGTATATTACTTAATAATACATACATTTTCTTATACTGATTTCTTAAACAAGGTTAGTTTTTTTATTTTTGATGTGCAGAGTAAAGCTGGTTGTTTTAGAACACCAGCGTTTAATAAAACATTCTAAAAATATGAAAGAAGCAAGTGTTTATTATAGAGATTGTGATAATTACATGTTTGAAAAATTTTGATACAAATAAATGCAAAATCTAAGATGAAAGTAATTATTTAGGCTTTCTAGTTCAATTATTTGAATTAATGTAAATTCAAATTATTATTATGAATAAGATTCTGTAAAATCTGTTGACTTATTCCATACCGAAACTGAATATACAAATACGTACTCTTTTTCAAACTCATATTACTACACATAGCCTTGAAAATTCAATTTAATTGTAGATATATTTCTGAATATTATTACTCGATATCTTTTTGAATATTATTATATTACAGGTTGATACGAAGTCAACTACCAAAATATTCCCATTAGGTTCAAGTAGTAGGGAACTGGGGACACGACCGCAATCAAAATTTTAAAATTTGGGTAATTAAAATTTGAAATTTTGAAATTTTAATTGTTAAATAAACAAAAGTGTAATTTGATACCCGTGGGGGAAAAAAATTAAAGTACCCTGTAGGTAAAATGTTGTTAAAAAAATTGTGATGAATTATTATTGAGTTAAAGTGTTAGTGTGAAATTATATTATAGATAATGTTTTGTGTTATATGAATTTCGGATATGGGTGTATCTGTGGGTGAGTGGGGTTCGATACCTACCATAGACCCTGGATGTTTTCCGTTGCTTCGTGGGTTGTGGTTGTGTTGAGATAGTGACCTAGGAACAATTGATTGAGTATAGACTGTGTGGTTCTTTTGGGGTCATATTGAGAGATTGGGTAGTGTTTTAGATTATATGTGGAAATAAAGAGTGTAGACAAGTTTGGTGAAAACGTCACCAAACTTGTAGATAAAAAGCCGACGTGGGTTCCTACGGGGTTTATTGTGTCGCTATTATTATTTTTTTGTTCTTGATAATTTTTTGTGGTGCTTGTGTTTACATTTACTTTGTGCTTGGCTGTGGGTGCGTGGATGTGTGGGGGATGGGTGTGTGTGTTTCTTTTTTCTTATCTTTAGATTTGTGAAGAATGTTTGTATGTCGTTTCAAATGTCCGTCTTGTTTATTTCTTGTGATAATAATTTGAATATTTGTTCTACAGAATCATGTTTATTGCTTTGTTTATTCAGCTGCATTTACATTTTTTGAGAATGAGTCATCATTTGAAATGTCCGTCTGATTATTTGTTCTGCAGAATCATGTTTATTGCTTTGTTTAATCAGCTGCACATTTTTTGAGAATGAGTCATCATTTGAAATGTCCGTCTGATTATTTGTTTTGCAGAATCATGTTTATGACTTTGTTTATTCAGCTGCACATGTTTTGAGAATGAGTCATCATTTGAAATGTCCGTCTGATTATTTGTTTTGCAGAATCATGTTTATGACTGTTTATTCAGCTGCACATGTTTTGAGAATGAGTCATCATTTGATAACAAAATTTCATTAGTCATCATTTATATAAAATAAAATATTACACAATGTTATGTTCTAGTTCTTGCTGTTGCTATGTATACATATGAATTTCATCAATCTCGTTATATCAATAAAAAATTTGACTTGATGCCTACTATGCGATTCTCAGAGGATGTATATAAGTAGAAGAAATAATGAAGATTTTCATCGGTATATTCTGATATCTCAATAAGTGCGGTTGAAAGCAAAAAATTTATTAATAAACAATTTCATAGTGTTTTTACAATAGAACTAAATAAATGAAATAAAATATTTAAATAAAGGTAATTGTTACTAATTAAATAAATAGTTTGAAAACAAAAAATTGATTAATAAAGAAGTTTATAGTGTTTTTGAAAACAGGACTAAATAAATAAAATAATTAAATAAATTTTATTAAATAAATATATAAATAAATAAAAATTAATTCTTCAAGCTATGTTTGTGAAATATGTCAAAAGGAGTACAAATACCAAAATTCGTATTTGGAGCATTGCAAAAGTCATGCTCAACTACAACATGTGCAGATGCCAGTGTCCAATGCATTTATATAACCCTATTCCTTGTAACAATATGCAACAGCAATATCCGGCGTCCTTTCAAGAGCTTCCAAGGACTTCGTACTATCATACGGGGTTGAACAATCAGTTTTCAGTACCCATACAAATTCCACATCATCTTCCTATTCCCTATCAATATATTTCACCTATGCAATGGCAGCAATATAACATACCCAACTATTATCCTTCAGTTTCGAATAATCAATATGCCTTGTCCAGGTATCCTCAACACCAACAACAAAAACAACAACAGCAGCGACATCATCAGCAACAACAGCAGCATCATCATCAACAGCAACAATAACAGCAACAACAGCAGCATCATCACCAACAACAATAGCAACAACTAGATAATATTGGGTTTGATGACATGGATACTTCAAATTCTCCCAGCGGTAAATATGATAATACTCCTTTGAATGTAGAACGAAAATATTATGAAATAAACAGTGCATTAAAAAAAAATATTGCAACATATGGAATTCCCAACAGAAAAGATGATCTTCTGTTTGAAGACTTTGTTCTGGAAAATAAATCTATTTTTAAGGAAAGACTTGAAAAAAGTTTGGTTAAACATAATATTTTAAAATTCTATGTAACTCTTATTGGAGAGTACATAAAAATTGTTGGGGAAGAAATTGACTTGTGTCAAATTTCTCACAGAACAAAAATGGATCTATTGTGTCTGGGAAGTAATGTAGATGAGCTAATTGAAAAACAATTCCAGGACATTCATAATAAAATGTCAGAATTCGAGGAAAGAGATTCTGGGTGGACTTTAATAAGAATTATTCGCGCTGAAATTAACATAAACAAAAGTTCACAAGTAAAAGGATCTCATTGGATAAGTACCCCATTGAAACTAGTTAAAAAGCAGGCCTGTATCAACATTGAAAACAATGATGGTTATTGTTTTAAATGGAGTTTAGTTGCCGCGTTGGATACCACAATAATAAAGATGAAGGAACGTTGCAGGTCATATAACATCGAGGACATTAGCGCTGATGTCATTTGCTTGCAAAATGGAATTGTGCTTGACTTCACAAATTTAAAGTTCCCATTGGCATTAAAACATAATCAAGCATTTCAGGATAGGAATGATGGAATAAGTGTGAATGTGTTTGGGTATGATAATGAAAAGAATGAAATCATTGGGCCATTGTACAATACACAAAAGGAAAAAACAAAGCATGTGAATTTATTGCTGTTGGAAGCTGGAGAAATTCACCATTATATTTTTATTAAAGATATATCAAGGTAAGCAAGTGTGTGAATAACTATATACATATATATAAATTTATTCTTTTTACAGGTTATTATGGCGTCAGACAACAATGCACCGTGAAAGTCTCAAATTTTGTAATACCTGCCTACAATATACACGCAATGAATGGACTATGGACCAACACAAAACGGAATGTGGGAAAATTATTGCTGCGTTACCTTCTCCCGAAAATTGTGTTTTAAAATTCAAAGATCACCAGCGGCAGATGGATGTGCCATTCGTTATATATGCAGATTTCGAATGCATACTAAAAGATATCCAAACTACTGTAAGTGACAAAACTCAAGTTATAAAGAGGCACATTCCTTGTGTCTTTAGTTATTATATAAAATGTGTAGGTAATAATAGTTTAGATAAATTTAAGATATATATTGGTGAGGACGCATCTGTAAAATTTGTTGACTGGTTAATTGACGATTGTGAAGATATTTACAATCAGTTCCTCACCAGCAACACAAAAATGAACAGCTTGACCCTTTCGGAAATATACAGTTTTCAAAATTCAATAAATTGTCACATATATGACAAATTTCTCGGTAAAGATCGTGTAAGAGATCATTGTCATATAAGTGGTAAATATCGAGGTGCAGCTACCAATATTTGCAACTTAAAGTACCAAATCCCGAAGTTCATACCCATATATTTTCATAATTATTCATCTTATGACTCGCACCTCTTTGTTAAAGAAACATGTAAAAAGTCTGACAACATAAAAGTCCTACCACTGAACAAAGAACTGTACATTTCACTATCGACATTTACAAAAATGACTGACAATTGCAATCTTGAACTCCGATTTTTAGATACTATTCGTTTTATGGCTGATAGCTGAGAATGATTTCCATATGGTTAGGGTACACTTTAACAGAAAGACAGAATTTGACCTTGTACGAAGAAAGGGTGTTTTCCCTTATGAATATCTTGATTCATTTGAAAAATTTGATGATGGCCAGCTTCCATCAAGAGAAGATTTTTTTAATAAATTAAATAACAAGGAATGCTCAATTGAAGATTATGAGCATTCAATAAAGATTTGGCATACCTTTAATTGCAAAACCCTGCGAGATTATATGGAATTATATCTCAAAACAGATGTGCTTTTGTTAGCAGACATATTCGAAAATTTTCGAAAAGTCTGTAAGGGGATTTATAATCTAGATCCGTGTCAGTACTATACTGCTCCAGGACTATCGTGGGATGTAATGTTAAAACACACACAAATAGAATTAGAGTTGTTAACAGACATTGACATGTATAACTTCTTTAAAAAGGGAATACGCGGTGGAATGGTACAGTGCAGTAAGCGATATTCGAAAGCAAATAATAAATATTTAGATGATTTTGATGTGTTGAAAACAAGAAAACTTTAGAATCAAACCATAAGAAATTAATTGCGATTTTTCGCCAAAAAACTCTTATGTAATACATTACAGAGTTCTTAAGCAATGTTTGGAATACCGTTTGATTCTAAAGAAAACACATCGTATTCTAGCATTTGATTTGAATACTACACATAGAGCTTCTGCAAAAAATGCATTTGAAAAAATTTTTTTAAATTACTAAATAACGCGGTATACGGTAAGACCATGGAGAACGTTGATAAAAGAAAAGATGTTAAAATTGTGATCAACTGGAATAAAACAAACTGTAACCATTTGGGGGCTCAAGATTGGATATCTAAATCCAATTTTCATAGCATATCTTTATTTTCAGAGGATATGGTGGCAATTCAAATGAATAGAGTCAAAACATACTATAACAAGCCCATATACTTGGGATTTTGTGTGTTGGAGCTTTCTAAATGGAAAATGTATAATTTCCATTATGGATTCATGAAGCCAAGTTTAAAGCTAATTTATCTTTAAATTACATGGACACCGACTCATTTATATATACAATAAAAACTGACGACTATTATGCCGACATAAAATTTGACACTTCCGATTACCCAAAAGATAACGTATATTGTATTCCTCTTTTAAACAAAAAGGTCCAGGGTATGATGAAGGATGAAAATTGTGGTAAAGTGATGAAAGAATTTGTGGGACTTCGGTTAAAAATGTATTCTTTTAGCGTGCAATATGAAAATGATGTAAAAAAATCGATGGGGCTTAAGAAATGTGTTCTTGATAAATATAGTTTAGAGGCGTATAGAAATTGTTTATTTAATAAGTCTATTGTTTATGATGATATGTTAACATTTAAGTCAAAAGTTCATCAAATTTATACCAACCAACTAAATAAGGTTGTACTTAGTTATCACGATGATAAAAGAAAAATACAATGTGATGGTATAAATACATTAGCATGGTATAATTATCGAATTGAGGAAACAAATCCAGAATATGAACTGGATATGTTGCTAATGAAAATTGATAAGCTTCAAGAAGAATGATGAGTTTTTTACTTAAATTTAATTTGTTTCTGTTTATATGTAAGTATTTAGTTCTTAATGTTTACTTATTAATGTTTAGTTATTAAGAAAATTTGGTTTGATATTAAAAAAATTATAACAAGAATGAAAAAAGAAAAAAATTAAATAATAATAAAAAAATCTTATTAATATCAAAAAAATTAAACAATCTTTGTTTTAGTTTCTTGTTCAGCCCTGATATCATCAAATTGAAAAAACGTTGAGGTTGTCTGTGCATACGCGACAAAAACAATTTTTGTTGGCAAAAAGTCGCCGAGTGCAATAATTGCGGAAATTTGCTGGTGGAGTAAGCTTGTGTGGCAAGACAAGGATGATCTTGATGATAAAGAATTTTCAGGAGATGCAGAAGGGCCAACAGTGGAGTCACACATTGATATTATGTGTGGTTCAGAAACTGATGATAGCGATGAGTGCGATGCCACTAGTCCCGAACAACCACCATCGAAAAAGTCTAGGCAATATTTATTAAAATAAATAAAAATATATAAATAAAATAAAAATAAAAAATTATAAAAATGTTTACTTAATTTTTTTAGTAGTTTATGGCCAGAAGTCTGGAGTTATTGGGGAAAATTTATAAAAAAGGTGATAAATGACACTTTTTTGAATAAAAACAAATATCAATATTCACTTAATTGTAAATAAAAGCAGAACGCGTTAATCGATTTCTATGATCTATGTCGCATTTTGTTTATAGGTTATGTGACTTTTGTTTTTTGCTTACTTGCAAAATTTTCTGTTTATAAGTTTAACTGTACTGTTAAATCCTGCATAATCTTGGTTTGATTTGTTTATTTCTTGACAAGGGAATTTGAATTTCACAACATTATGAAATTGTATTAAATTTAATCATTTCAACATTTTACAGAGTCAAAAAAAAATGGATAATCTAATGTTATTCATTAAATTTTTAACTCAAAAATTTCTTTAATTTTCCTAATTATCCTTTAGAAAAAATAATACAAGACAGTGAATATTTTATTTTAATAATACTATTCTATTTATTAAATTTTCTAATATAGCTTTCCGTAGAAAGTATATCGAGCACCTATGTACATGTATCAGGTCATTCCTCACAATTCGGATCATACCAGGGACAGCATTTGAAATGTCCTTCTGTGTTGTCTTCATCTTCCATAATATCAAATTCATCATTCTCGTCCAACATATTTTGAAAAAATATGATCATTTCCCAATGATCGTATAGTCTCAAGTTATCAAAATCCGATATAAATTTATTAAGACTCCTTCTTATTTAACTCATTTTTGTTAATATTCCGTATTAATTTTGTTGCGGCTTAATTTTTCAAAGGATTCGTCGATACTGATAATTTTTTCCTAAATATTTAGCTACAATGTTAATAAAATTCAATATTATTTTTTCCTCCTCTTATATCCTTCTCCATTTTCTCCATAATCCTTCTAGAATAGGGGGTATAGAATATACATATTTCTCTTTCCAACTCATTTTCAAAGAGACCATTAAAAAATTAAAAGAAGGAACATTCATATTAATATTCCTATATAAATATCCCTATCTCTCTAGCACTATTTCTCTACATATACATACATATTAACCTTCTCACAATAAATATTTTCGGTTAGGCTTATTGGACTCAAGATCACTACTTTCAACATCAATTTCAATTAAAGATTCAAAGTGACAAGATCTATTTAAAAAATGAGCTCCTCAAAAAATTTAATATCAAAATTTAATTCACTAAACAAAAAAAGCTTAATTCATATAAAGGATCTAGATGTAGCTGCTAAATATCCTGTTCAAAATATTACACGGGTAACAACAAAATATGGACCAACACTAAGAGTTGAGATGGAAAAAATATAATGTTTCTACCTGAAAGATATAATACTCTGACAGATGGTGAAATTAAGGATCTCTCGAGTGGAATATTTCAACTACGCAGAGATGGTGAGCAAAGCTTAATCCTTGAGAGTGAGATGGACGAATTTTTGATTCAAAATGCTCAATATCCCATTTGGGAATAAAAAAAATAAAAAATAAATTCTGTATAGTAAATTATAAATAAATAAATAAAATTTCGTTAAAGAGTTTTGTGAAATATACACGATTGTGTGTTTTTATTTAGTATTTTCAGTTATTTCATAAAGAAACTTAAGACATAAATGATCACAGGTAAATGTATTAAAATTCTGATGTTGATTATAGTTGTATTTTATATTTGTGCCCAGATATTTGAGTACTTCCGAAGGAGGTTGTAAGTTTCCAAAACTTTCGAAATATTCTTTTTTATTGATGTTTTTATAATATGCTACCCAATGTGTACCATGTCCTGTTGATATATCCAAATTGATTATGCCACATTCTTTTTTCTTTGGTCGTTTTGGTAGTGAGTCCAACATGAAAACTCCTCTAAAATGTGGAATTTTGTTTGAAAAATTTCACAAGTCGACTTCTGATAGTGGTCTATTAGGTAGCATTTCTAAGAGTTTTTTGTCTGCTCTTTATAAACTAAACCATAACCCTTTTTGTATGGTTTTAGGTAAAGTCCTTTCCCAACAGCTATAGATTCCATCGATTTATTATGTCGAATTGCTTCATCAAGCTGATTTTTTGCATTCTTTGTCGCATTTACAGCCTTAGCTATAGCAGCACCTCCAGTCGTTAGACTTCCAATTGCACCCAGAGCAGTTAAAATCGGTATTAGTGGTAAAAAACCACCAATTTTTGGTACATTTATTATGCGAGGTATTATAACTTAAGATTTTCTGCCTTTTAATGTTTTGTTGGTCGTTTTACGAGCTATTCTAATAGCATTGTTAATGTCTAAAGGTTTTTCTCCTTTAGTCATTTTGTTGCAGCTCTAATTGATGAACTGAACAATTTTTTACCATTTAATTTAGGTTTCTTAACATTTTTCTTTTTCTCCACACCCATACCAAATTTTGTTTTGGCTTTCATAGCGTTAATAACCATATATGCAAATGATTTTTCTGCAAGACTGCTATCTTTTGATAAATCTCGATCCCAAGCTGAATTTTCAAGAATTTTATCAGCTTGATGTCTAATATTTAAATCTTTATTTTTAGAATAAGCTATGTCGTGATTTTTGCAGGCAGAGTTTAATAAATTGATTCCTTTATCACCTCGATTTAAACGTTTTTGTAGTTTAGTTCCAGGTCCACAGTATTGATATCCAGGAAGATGAAGTACAACAGGAAGAGAGTTTATTATTTTATCTAGTAAACCTGCTCCAACGAAGGTGTTTTTATGACTAAATGACTTTTGATAATGTATAACCATCTTGTATATTTATTTTTCTATAATAAAAGGTAACAAACATGAATTGCATTTAGTTATAAAAATGCAGTTAGTAAAACAACATAAAAATATTTTAGTTCGAAACATTGATGATTCATCGAACATCAGTTCAAAAATAAAACATAGTTCACTCTTACCAAATTCTATTCGTGCTCTAATAGTGGGACCATCAAATTGTGGAAAGACTAATGTTATGATTGGCTTACTAGAAAGTCCTAATGGACTAAAGTTTCAAAACATCTATTTATACTCAAAATCTCTATATCAGCCGAAATATGAATACTTGAAGAGATTAATTACACCTATTAAAGGAATGGGATATTACACATTCACCGAAAATGAATCAGTTATTCCCCCTGACAAAGCTAAAACTAATTCAATTATGATATTTGATGATGTTGCATGTGAGAAGCAGAGTAATATACGAGCTTATTTTTGTATGGGACGACATAGGGATGTTGATTCATTCTACTTGTGCCAAACTTATACCAGAATTCCCAAGCATATAATAAGAGACAATGCGAATATGATTATAATGTTTAAACAAGATGAGACAAATATGAAACATGTTTATAGGGATCCTGTTGCCAGCGATAGGAGTTATGCAAAGTTTCATGAAATTTGACGATTGTGCTGGAAAGATATATATTGATTTTTGATGATAAGCAAAGATAATGAATTAAACAATGGGCGCTACAGAAAATTATTCGATTATTTCATAACAATATAAATTGCTCTACATAAAAGAAAAACTTTAGTATATAATCTGGCCTTAACCATAATACATCTACATAGCTCTTGAAATATCAACTATACCTGATCTAATTATCTACCTAATAAGCTGATCTGATCTGATACCTAATAAGCTGATCTGATACCTAATAAGCTGATCTGATACCTAATAACCTGATCTGATAACCTGATCAGGTACATAATAAGCTGATCTGATACCTAATAAGCTGATCTGATACCTAATAAGCTGATCTGATAGCTGCAAAATGGATGAAAAAATTTTAAAGAGTTGGTTGCGACAAGAAATGTCTTGAAGAAAAAGCTTCGTAGTGTAAAACCGGGCGAAATAGACACACGTGAACAACTAAAAGATACATTTAAACCTATAACAGATGCTTTAAATAAATTTATAAATAATTCTAATAATATCAATGGAATTATCAAAAAAGAAAAGAATGAGATGATAACAGAAATTGAATATAATAACAGTTCTAATCACCTTAAGATACCATCAATTAAGTTGGAGACAAGTACACCAAAGAAACTTGTAGAAGAATCAATATTTGATACCAGCAATTCACTTGCTGATCCTAATGGTGAAAGTACTATTGATGATGGTGATGATGACGATTTTTACTCTCAAAATTCAAATGCTGAAGAGAGTTACACTGACTTATCTGTTTTGGAAGGAAGAAATGAATTAGATACTAACTATGGTCCACATAAAGATTTCAATAATGAATGGAAATTTGGTGATAGTAAGCTCAAATTAAATAAAAACAAAATACATGTTGGTAGTCAAATATGGCCTCTAACACCAGGACTATTTTCTCTAATGTTTCATAAAATACCAAAAAACTATGATAAATATGAACTAGAACTCTACAAAAATGTTTTATTAATACAACTGCGTACAGAAGAGACTATAAACCTGATGGACAAATCAAGGGAACGAAAGCCTATATATATAAACATATTATTAAAAAGATGTTTAAAGAGAAAAACCAACAGACTTTATCAAAATCAATACCAAATAAGACAATATCTAATTATAAAGGTGATGGATTGATGCAGTTTAACCCTCATAAGCCAAACTATATATACTGCGATGATCCAAATGAGATGGTAGATCGACTTCGACTACTGGTATCATCACAAGCTGCAGGTCATACTAATCATAATAACGAAATTGTGTCAATTATTGAAGAACTTCGCGAAGCTAATATAATAGAATAATCTATATAAAGTATGTCTGTTGATAAGTTTGGACATTATCTAAACGATACAAGCAATATAATTTCATTGAAAAATGCCCCTAAAATGTTGGGGTTCCTTATGGATGCGAACAACAACATCGATGTCCAAAACAAAAGAATCAAAAATGTGGCAAAAGCTGTGGAAGAAAACGATGTTATCAATAAATTGTTTCTGCAAACTCAAATCGAAGAAATAGAACACAAGCTATTAAATACTTTAAGGAAGATAACAACAATATTAATGATACTCTAAGAACTGAAATCGAATTTCTACAACATGCAATAACATTACAGTTGGAAGAGAATAAGAAAATGCAAGAAACTATTTCCAAAATCAAACAATTTTTGGAAGACGGATATCTACAAAAATTTGTTGAAAGTATACAAAAGAAAAGTTAATGAGAAGATTTATAGATTTGAAAAATACATGTTTGTGTCAATAGCTAAAAGTGTATCAAATAGACCACGATGATAAAAGAAAAATACAATGTGATGGTATAAATACATTAGCATGGTATAATTACACAGTACAACAGCCAATCTGGGGGGTGAGAAATTCAAAGTCAGGGTGTTGGTACTAGGTCAGTATAGTAAAACCCTCAAAGGGTTTGGCGTTCGTATGTGTCAGTTTTTTTATGACCTTTTAAATTTTTTCCTTATCTTGATGTTTTTTCGCTTAGTTGTAACATTTTGGCAAAAACGTAGTTTAACATAACTCGAGAACCACTTGTCCGATTTTGCTAACAAACTCAAAAAAATTAAGAATTACAATTTCTCTAATCTGTTTCTATAACGTTTTCCTATATGTGCAACACTTTCGAAGTTAAAAATGAATGTATGAAGGGAAAGAAGTATTTTTTGCCTAAAAATTTAAATATTTTTTTTTTTTAAATTAATAAAAAATCCAAAATGGAAAAAAGTGCCAAAACTAATTACTTTCGCGTAAAGTCACATAACTCATGAGCAAAAAAAGGAATAGATCATGAAAATCGATGCACGCGTTTCTCATTTATTCACAATTAGGTAATTGTATGAAAATCAAAAATTTGCTCCAGATATGCACAACATATATAAAATATATGTGCTTTTTGTGCGATTGGGACACACGATTTTCCGGTGACCAATATGCCTGCCACGGATGGAAACTCAGAGAGCACAGCAGGTTACAAACGGCCAATATTATTCGTGAGCCTCTAGTGCCGAAGGAGAAGATATTGCTGCCTCCACTGCATATTAAACTTGGAATTGTTATGAATTTTATCAAAACTGTCGCGAAAAGAGATGAAGTTTTCTTGTGTTTAAAACTAATTTACCCGAGACTCAGCGAAAGTAAAATTAAAGAAGGTAAGTTTTAATATCACATTCATTTCCCATGATTTTCCATCTTAACAAATTAATTTTTTCCAATCAGGCGTACTAAATGGTCCAGATATACGAAAGCTGATTAAAAGTGACGCATTCAACCATATTTTGATAGACGCTGAATTGAATGCATGGCAGGCAATCAAAGAATTAATAGAAGGCTTGTTGGGAAAGCATCGTTCTAACAACTACGATGTTTCTGTCGCAAGAATGTTAAGAGCATTCTCGGAAATTGGTGTCCACATGTCCTTGAAAATCCATTATTTACATCATCATCATCTGGACTACTTCAGCAAACAAATGGCTACCGAATCTGATAAACAAGGTGATCGCTATCATCAAGTTGCTATGCCATTTGAAATGAGGTAATACTGATTTTTTATTTTTTCAAACTCATTTTAATAAAACAAAAACTTACAGATATAGAGGCAAAAAGTCGCCGAGTGCAATAATTGCGGAAATTTGCTGGTGGAGTAAGCTTGTGTGGCAAGACAAGGATGATCTTGATGATAAAGAATTTTCAGGAGATGCAGAAGGGCCAACAGTGGAGTCACACATTGACATTATGTGTGGTTCAGAAACTGATGATAGCGATGAATGCGATGCCACTAATCCCGAACAACCACCATCGAAAAAGTCTAGGCAATATTTATTAAAATAAATAAAAATAAATAAATAAAATAAAAATAAAAAATTATATAAATGTTTACTTAATTTTTTTAGTAGTTTATGGCCAGAAGTCTGGAGTTATTGGGGAAAATTTATAAAAAAGGTGATAAATGACACTTTTTTGAATAAAAACAAATATCAATATTCTTGTCAAAATGGGATACCTTCACTTAATTGTAAATAAAAGCAGAACGCGTTAATCGATTTCTATGATCTATGTCGCATTTTGTTTATAGGTTATGTGACTTTTGTTTTTTGCTTACTTGCAAAATTTTCTGTTTATAAGTTTAACTGTACTGTTAAATCCTGCATAATCTTGGTTTGATTTGTTTATTTCTTGACAAGGGAGTTTGAATTTCACAACATTATGAAATTGTATTAAATTTAATTATTTCAACATTTTACAGAGTCAAAAAAAATTGATAATCTCATAAGTTATTCATTAAATTTTTAACTCAAAAATTTCTTTAATTTTCTTAATTATCCTTTAGAAAAAATAATACAAGACAGTGAATATTTTATTTTAATAATACTATTTTATTTATTAAATTTAATTATGATGGTTGAAACATTGTATAATAAGATTCCATTAAATTTTCTAATATAGCTTTCCGTAGAAAGTATATCGAGCACCTATGTACATGTATCAGGTCCTTCCTCACAATTCGGATCATACCAGGGACAGCATTTGAAATGTCCTTCTGTGTTGCCTTCATCTTCCATAATATCAAATTCATCATTCTCGTCCAACATATTTTGAAAAAATATGATAATTTTCCAATGATCGTATAGTCTAAAGTTATCAAAATCCGATATAAATTTATTAAGACTCCTTCTTATTTAACTCATTTTTGTTAATATTCCGTATTAATTTTGTTGCGGCTTACTTTTTCAAAGGATTCGTCGATACTGATAATTTTTTCCTAAATATTTAGCCACAATGTTAATAAAATTCAATATTATTTTTTCCTCCTCTTATATCCTTCTCCATTTTCCTATAATCCTTCTAGAATAGAGGGCATAGAATATACATATTTCTCTTTCCAACTCATTTTCAAAGAGACCATTAAAAAATTAAAAGAAGGAACATTCATATTAATATTCCTATATAAATATCCCTATCTCTCTAGCACTATTTCTCTACATATACATACATATTAACCTTCTCACAATAAATATTTTCGGTTAGGCTTATTGGACTCAAGATCACTACTTTCAACATCAATTTCAATTAAAGATTCAAAGTGACAAGATCTATTTAAAAAATGAGCTCCTCAAAAAATTTAATATCAAAATTTAATTCACTAAACAAAAAAAGCTTAATTCATATAAAGGATCTAGATGTAGCTGCTAAATATCCTGTTCAAAATATTACACGGGTAACAACAAAATATGGACCAACACTAAGAGTTGAGATGGAAAAAAATATAATGTTTCTACCTGAAAGATATAATACTCTGACAGATGGTGAAATTAAGGATCTCTCGAGTGAAATATTTCAACTACGCAGAGATGGTGAGCAAAGCTTAATCCTTGAGAGTGAGATGGACGAATTTTTGATTCAAGATGCTCAATATCCCATTTGGGAATAAAAAAAATAAAAAATAAATTGTGAAATATACACGATTGTGTGTTTTTATTTAGTATTTTCAGTTATTTCATAAAGAAACTTAAGACATAAATGACCACAGGTAAATGTATTAAAATTCTGATGTTGATTATAGTTGTATTTTATATTTGTGCCCAGATATTTGAGTACTTCCGAAGGAGGTTGTAAGTTTCCAAAACTTTCGAAATATTCTTTTTTATTGATGTTTTTATAATATGCTACCCAATGTGTACCATGTCCTGTTGATATATCCAAATTGATTATGCCACATTCTTTTTTCTTTGGTCGTTTTGGTAGTGAGTCCAACATGAAAACTCCTCTAAAATGTGGAATTTTGTTTGAAAAATTTCACAAGTCGACTTCTGATAGTGGTCTATTAGTTGGCATTTCTAAGAGTTTTTTGTCTGCTCTTTATAAACTAAACCATAACCCTTTTTGTATGGTTTTAGGTAAAGTCCTTTCCCAACAGCTATAGATTCCATCGATTTATTATGTCGAATTGCTTCATCAAGCTGATTTTTTGCATTCTTTGTCGCATTTACAGCCTTAGCTATAGCAGCACCTCCAGTCGTTAGACTTCCAATTGCACCCAGAGCAGTTAAAATCGGTATTAGTGGTAAAAAACCACCAATTTTTGGTACATTTATTATGCGATGTATTATAACTTAAGATTTTCTGCCTTTTAATGTTTTGTTGGTCGTTTTACGAGCTATTCTAATAGCATTGTTAATGTCTAAAGGTTTTTCTCCTTTAGTCATTTTGTTTCAGCTCTAATTGATGAACTGAACAATTTTTTACCATTTAATTTAGGTTTCTTAACATTTTTCTTTTTCTCCACACCCATACCAAATATTGTTTTGGCTTTCATAGCGTTAATAACCATATATGCAAATGATTTTTCTGCAAGACTGCTATCTTTTGATAAATCTCGATCCCAAGCTGAATTTTCAAGAATTTTATCAGCTTGATGTCTAATATTTAAATCTTTATTTTTAGAATAAGCTATGTCGTGATTTTTGCAGGCAGAGTTTAATAAATTGATTCCTTTATCACCTCGATTTAAACGTTTTTGTAGTTTAGTTCCAGGTCCACAGTATTGATATCCAGGAAGATGAAGTTCAACAGGAAGAGAGTTTATTATTTTATCTAGTAAACCTGATCCAACGAAGGTGTTTTTATGACTAAATGACTTATATATTTATTTTTTCTATAATAAAAGGTAACAAACATGAATTGCATTTAGTTATAAAAATGCAGTTAGTAAAACAACATAAAAATATTTTAGTTCGAAACATTGATGATTCATCGAACATCAGTTCAAAAATAAAACATAGTTCACTCTTACCAAATTCTATTCGTGCTCTAATAGTGGGACCATCAAATTGTGGAAAGACTAATGTTATGATTGGCTTACTAGAAAGTCCTAGTTGCCTAAAATTTCAAAACATCTATTTATACTCAAAATCTCTATATCAGCCGAAATATGAATACTTGAAGAGATTAATTACACCTATTAAAGGAATGGGATATTACACATTCACCGAAAATGAATCAGTTATTCCCCCTGACAAAGCTAAAACTAATTCAATTATGATATTTGATGATGTTGCATGTGAGAAGCAGAGTAATATACGAGCTTATTTTTGTATGCGACGACATAGGGATGTTGATTCATTCTACTTGTGCCAAACTTATACCAGAATTCCCAAGCATATAATAAGAGACAATGCGAATATGATTATAATGTTTAAACAAGATGAGACAAATATGAAACATGTTTATAGGGATCCTGTTGCCAGCGATAGGAGTTATGCAAAGTTTCATGAAATTTGACGATTGTGCTGGAAAGATAAATATTGATTTTTGATGATAAGCAAAGATAATGAATTAAACAATGGGCGCTACAGAAAATTATTCGATTATTTCATAACAATATAAATTGCTCTACATAAAAGAAAAACTTTAGTATATAATCTGGCTTTAACCATAATACATCTACATAGCTCTTGAAATATCAACTATACCTGATCTAATTATCTACCTAATAAGCTGATCTGATCTGATACCTAATAAGCTGATCTGATACCTAATAAGCTGATCTGATACCTAATAACCTGATCTGATAACCTGATCAGGTACATAATAAGCTGATCTGATACCTAATAAGCTGATCTGATACCTAATAAGCTGATCTGATAGCTGCAAAATGGATGAAAAAATGTTAAAGAGTTGGTTGCGACAAGAAATGTCTTGAAGAAAAAGCTTCGTAGTATAAAACCGGGCGAAATAGACACACGTGAACAACTAAAAGATACATTTAAACCTATAACAGATCCTTTAAATAAATTTATAAATAATTCTAATAATATCAATGGAATTATCAAAAAAGAAAAGAATGAGATGATAACAGAAATTGAATATAATAACAGTTCTAATCACCTTAAGATACCATCAATTAAGTTGGAGACAAGTACACCAAAGAAACTTGTAGAAGAATCAATATTTGATACCAGCAATTCACTTGCTGATCCTAATGGTGAAAGTACTATTGATGATGATGATGATGACGATTTTTACTCTCAAAATTCAAATGCTGAAGAGAGTTACACTGACTTATCTGTTTTGGAAGGAAGAAATGAATTAGATACTAACTATGGTCCACATAAAGATTTCAATAATGAATGGAAATTTGGTGATAGTAAGCTCAAATTAAATAAAAACAAAATACATGTTGGTAGTCAAATATGGCCTCTAACACCAGGACTATTTTCTCTAATGTTTCATAAAATACCAAAAAACTATGATAAATATGAACTAGAACTCTACAAAAATGTTTTATTAATACAACTGCGTACAGAAGAGACTATAAACCTGATGGACAAATCAAGGGAACGAAAGCCTATATATATAAACATATTATTAAAAAGATGTTTAAAGAGAAAAACCAACAGACTTTATCAAAATCAATACCAAATAAGACAATATCTAATTATAAAGGTGATGGATTGATGCAGTTTAACCCTCATAAGCCAAACTATATATACTGCGATGATCCAAATGAGATGGTAGATCGACTTCGACTACTGGTATCATCACAAGCTGCAGGTCATACTAATCATAATAACGAAATTGTGTCAATTATTGAAGAACTTCGCGAAGCTAATATAATAGAATAATCTATATAAAGTATGTCTGTTGATAAGTTTGGACATTATCTAAACGATACAAGCAATATAATTTCATTGAAAAATGCCCCTAAAATGTTGGGGTTCCTTATGGATGCGAACAACAACATCGATGTCCAAAACAAAAGAATCAAAAATGTGGCAAAAGCTGTGGAAGAAAACGATGTTATCAATAAATTGTTTCTGCAAACTCAAATCGAAGAAATAGAACACAAGCTATTAAATACTTTAAGGAAGATAACAACAATATTAATGATACTCTAAGAACTGAAATCGAATTTCTACAACATGCAATAACATTACAGTTGGAAGAGAATAAGAAAATGCAAGAAACTATTTCCAAAATCAAACAATTTTTGGAAGACGGATATCTACAAAAATTTGTTGAAAGTATACAAAAGAAAAGTTAATGAGAAGATTTATAGATTTGAAAAATACATGTTTGTGTCAATAGCTAAAAGTGTATCAAATAGACCACGATGATAAAAGAAAAATACAATGTGATGGTATAAATACATTAGCATGGTATAATTACACAGTACAACAGCCAATCTGGGGGGTGAGAAATTCAAAGTCAGGGTGTTGGTACTAGGTCAGTATAGTAAAACCCTCAAAGGGTTTGGCGTTCGTATGTGTCAGTTTTTTTATGACCTTTTAAATTTTTTCCTTATCTTGATGTTTTTTCGCTTAGTTGTAACATTTTGGCAAAAACGTAGTTTAACATAACTCGAGAACCACTTATCCGATTTTGCTAACAAACTCAAAAAAATTAAGAATTACAATTTCTCTAATCTGTTTCTATAACGTTTTTCTATATGTGCAACACTTTCGAAGTTAAAAATGAATGTATGAAGGGAAAGAAGTATTTTTTGCCTAAAAATTTAAATATTTTTTTTTTTAAATTAATAAAAAATCCAAAATGGAAAAAAGTGCCAAAACTAATTACTTTCGCGTAAAGTCACATAACTCATGAGCAAAAAAAGGAATAGATCATGAAAATCGATGCACGCGTTTCTCATTTATTCACAATTAGGTAATTGTATGAAAATCAAAAATTTGCTCCAGATATGCACAACATATATAAAATATATGTGCTTTTTGTGCGATTGGGACACACGATTTTCCGGTGACCAATATGCCTGCCACGGATGGAAACTCAGAGAGCACAGCAGGTTACAAACGGCCAATATTATTCGTGAGCCTCTAGTGCCGAAGGAGAAGATATTGCTGCCTCCACTGCATATTAAACTTGGAATTGTTATGAATTTTATCAAAACTGTCGCGAAAAGAGATGAAGTTTTCTTGTGTTTAAAACTAATTTACCCGAGACTCAGCGAAAGTAAAATTAAAGAAGGTAAGTTTTAATATCACATTCATTTCCCATGATTTTCCATCTTAACAAATTAATTTTTTCCAATCAGGCGTACTACGAAAGCTGATTAAAAGTGACGCATTCAACCATATTTTGATAGACGCTGAATTGAATGCATGGCAGGCAATCAAAGAAGTAATAGAAGGCTTGTTGGGAAAGCATCGTTCTAACAACTACGATGTTTCTGTCGCAAGAATGTTAAGAGCATTCTCGGAAATTGGTGTCCACATGTCCTTGAAAATCCATTATTTACATCATCATCATCTGGACTACTTCAGCAAACAAATGGCTACCGAATCTGATAAACAAGGTGATCGCTATCATCAAGTTGCTATGCCATTTGAAATGAGGTAATACTGATTTTTTATTTTTTCAAACTCATTTTAATAAAACAAAAACTTACAGATATAGAGGCAAAAAATCGCCGAGTGCAATAATTGCGGAAATTTGCTGGTGGAGTAAGCTTGTGTGGCAAGACAAGGATGATCTTGATGATAAAGAATTTTCAGGAGATGCAGAAGGGCCAACAGTGGAGTCACACATTGACATTATGTGTGGTTCAGAAACTGATGATAGCGATGAATGCGATGCCACTAGTCCCGAAACACCACCATCGAAAAAGTCTAGGCAATATTTATTAAAATAAATAAAAATAAATAAATAAAATAAAAATAAAAAATTATATAAATGTTTACTTAATTTTTTTAGTAGTTTATGGCCAGAAGTCTGGAGTTATTGGGGAAAATTTATAAAAAAGGTGATAAATGACACTTTTTTGAATAAAAACAAATATCAATATTCTTGTCAAAATGGGATACCTTCACTTAATTGCATTTTGTTTATAGGTTATGTGACCTTTGTTTTTTGCTTACTTGCAAAATTTTCTGTTTATAAGTTTAACTGTACTGTTAAATCCTGCATAATCTTGGTTTGATTTGTTTATTTCTTGACAAGGGAGTTTGAATTTCACAACATTATGAAATTGTATTAAATTTAATTATTTCAACATTTTACAGAGTCAAAAAAATTGATAATCTCATAAGTTATTCATTAAATTTTTAACTCAAAAATTTCTTTAATTTTCTTAATTATCCTTTAGAAAAAATAATACAAGACAGTGAATATATTATTTTAATAATACTATTTTATTTATTAAATTTAATTATGATGGTTGAAACATTGTATAATAAGATTCCATTAAATTTTCTAATATAGCTTTCCGTAGAAAGTATATCGAGCACCTACATGTATCAGGTCCTTCCTCACAATTCGGATCATACCAGGGACAGCATTTGAAATGTCCTTCTGTGTTGTCTTCATCTTCCATAATATCAAATTCATCATTCTCGTCCAACATATTTTGAAAAAATATGATCATTTCCCAATGATCGTATAGTCTCAAGTTATCAAAATCCGATATAAATTTATTAAGACTCCTTCTTATTTAACTCATTTTTGTTAATATTCCGTATTAATTTTGTTGCGGCTTACTTTTTCAAAGGATTCGTCGATACTGATAATTTTTTCCTAAATATTTAGCTACAATGTTAATAAAATTCAATATTATTTTTTCCTCCTCTTATATCCTTCTCCATTTTCCTATAATCCTTCTAGAATAGAGGGCATAGAATATACATATTTCTCTTTCCAACTCATTTTCAAAGAGACCATTAAAAAATTAAAAGAAGGAACATTCATATTAATATTCCTATATATCTATCCCTATCTCTATAGCACTATTTCTCTACATATACATACATATTAACCTTCTCACAATAAATATTTTCGGTTAGGCTTATTGGACTCAAGATCACTACTTTCAACATCAATTTCAATTAAAGATTCAAAGTGACAAGATCTATTTAAAAAATGAGCTCCTCAAAAAATTTAATATCAAAATTTAATTCACTAAACAAAAAAAGCTTAATTCATATAAAGGATCTAGATGTAGCTGCTAAATATCCTGTTCAAAATATTACACGGGTAACAACAAAATATGGACCAACACTAAGAGTTGAGATGGAAAAAATATAATGTTTCTACCTGAAAGATATAATACTCTGACAGATGGTGAAATTAAGGATCTCTCGAGTGGAATATTTCAACTACGCAGAGATGGTGAGCAAAGCTTAATCCTTGAGAGTGAGATGGACGAATTTTTGATTCAAAATGCTCAATATCCCATTTGGGAATAAAAAAAATAAAAAATAAATTCTGTATAGTAAATTATAAATAAATAAATAAAATTTCATTAAAGAGTTTTGTGAAATATACACGATTGTGTGTTTTTATTTAGTATTTTCAGTTATTTCATCAAGAAACTTAAGACATAAATGACCACAGGTAAATGTATTAAAATTCTGATGTTGATTATAGTTGTATTTTATATTTGTGCCCAGATATTTGAGTACTTCCGAAGGAGGTTGTAAGTTTCCAAAACTTTAGAAATATTCTTTTTATTGATGTTTTTATAATATGCTACCCAATGTGTACCATGTCCTGTTGATATATCCAAATTGATTATGCCACATTCTTTTTTCTTTGGTCGTTTTGGTAGTGAGTCCAACATGAAAACTCCTCTAAAATGTGGAACTCTTTTTATATGGTTTTAGGTAGAGTCCTTTCCCAACAGCTATAGATTCCATCGCTTTATTATGTCGAATTGCTTCATCAAGCTGATTTTTTGCATTCTTTGTCGCATTTACAGCCTTAGCTATAGCAGCACCGCCAGTCGTTAGACTTCCAATTGCACCCAGAGCAGTTAAAATCGGTATTAGTGGTAAAAAACCACCAATTTTTGGTACATTTATTATGCGAGGTATTATAACTTGGGATTTTCTCCCTTTTAATGTTTTGTTGGTCGTTTTACGAGCTATTCTAATAGCATTGTTAATGTCTAAAGGTTTTTCTCCTTTAGTCATTTTGTTGCAGCTCTAATTGATGAACTGAAAAATTTTTTACTATTTAATTTAGGTTTCTTAACATTTTTATTTTTCTTCACACCCATACCAAATTTTGTTTTGGCTTTCATATCGTTAATAACCATATATGCAAATGATTTTTCTGCAAGACTGCTATCTTTTGATAAAACTCGATCCCAAGCTGAATTTTCAAGAATTTTATCAGCTTGATGTCTAATATTTAAATCTTTATTTTTAGAAAAAGCTATGTCGTGATTTTTGCAGGCAGAGTTTAATAAATTGATTCCTTTATCACCTCGATTTAAACGTTTTTGTAGTTTAGTTCCAGGTCCACAGTATTGATATCCAGGAAGATGAAGTTCAACAGGAAGAGAGTTTATTATTTTATCTAGTAAACCTGCTCCAACGAAGGTGTTTTTATGACTAAATGACTTTTGATAATGTATAACCATCTTATATATTTATTTTTTCTATAATAAAAGGTAACAAACATGAATTGCATTTAGTTATAAAAATGCAGTTAGTAAAACAACATAAAAATATTTTAGTTCGAAACATTGATGATTCATCGAACATCAGTTCAAAAATAAAACATAGTTCACTCTTACCAAATTCTATTCGTGCTCTAATAGTGGGACCATCAAATTGTGGAAAGACTAATGTTATGATTGGCTTACTAGAAAGTCCTAATGGACTAAAGTTTCAAAACATCTATTTATACTCAAAATCTCTATATCAGCCGAAATATGAATACTTGAAGAGATTAATTACACCTATTAAAGGAATGGGATATTACACATTCACCGAAAATGAATCAGTTATTCCCCCTGACAAAGCTAAAACTAATTCAATTATGATATTTGATGATGTTGCATGTGAGAAGCAGAGTAATAAACGAGCTAATTTTTGTATGGGACGACATAGGGATGTTGATTCATTCTACTTGTGCCAAATTTATACCAGAATTCCCAAGCATATAATAAGAGACAATGCGAATATGATTAAAATGTTTAAACAAGATGAGACAAATATGAAACATGTTTATAGGGATCATGTTGCCAGCGATAGGAGTTATGCAAAGTTTCATGAAATTTGACGATTGTGCTGGAAGGATAAATATGGATTTTTGATGATAAGCAAAGATAATGAATTAAGCAATTGGCGCTACAGAAAATTATTCGATTATTTCATAACAATATAAATTGCTCTACATAAAAGAAAAACTTTAGTATATAATCTGGCTTTAACCATAATACATCTACATAGCTCTTGAAATATCAACTATACCTGATCTAATTATCTACCTAATAAGCTGATCTGATCTGATACCTAATAAGCTGATCTGATACCTAATAAGCTGATCTGATACCTTATAACCTGATCTGATACCTAATAACCTGATCTGATAACCTGATCAGGAACCTAATAAGCTGATCTGATAACCTGATCAGATACCTAATAAGCTGATCTGATAACCTGATCAGATACCTAATAAGCTGATCTGATAACCTGATCAGATACCTAATAAGCTTATGTGATAACCTGATCTGATACCTAATAACCTGATCTGATACCTAATAAGCTGATCTGATAACCTGATCAGGTATCTAATAAGCTGATCTGATATCTAATAAGCTGATCTGATACCTAATAACCTGATCTGATACCTAATAACCTGATCTGATAGCCTGATCAGGTACCTAATAAGCTGATCTGATACTTAATACGCTGATCTGATACCTAATAAGCTGATCTGATAGCTGGAAAAAAGATGAAAAAATTTTAAAGAGTTGGTTGCGACAAGAAATGTCTTGAAAAAAAAGCTTCGTAGTATAAAAACTGGCGAAATAGACACACGTGAACAACTAAAACATACATTTAAACCTATAACAGATCCTTTAAACAAATTTATAAATAATTCTAATAATATCAATGGAATTATCAAAAAAGAAAAGAATGAGATGAAAACAGAAATTTAATAAAATAACAGTTCTAATCATCTTAAGAAACCATCAATTAAGTTGGAGACAAGTACACCAAAGAAACTTGTAGAAGAATCAATATTTGATACCAGCAATTCACTTGCTGATCCTAATGGTGAAAGTACTATTGATGATGATGATGATGACGATTTTTACTCTCAAAATTCAAATGCTGAAGAGAGTTACACTGACTTATCTGTTTTGGAAGGAAGAAATGAATTAGATACTAACTATGGTCCACATAAAGATTTCAATAATGAATGGAAATTTGGTGATAGTAAGCTCAAATTAAATAAAAACAAAATACATGTTGGTAGTCAAATATGGGCTCTAACACCAGGACTATTTTCTCTAATGTTTCATAAAATACCAAAAAACTATGATAAATATGAACTAGAACTCTACAAAAATGTTTTATTAATACAACTGCGTACAGAAGAGACTATAAACCTGATGGACAAATCAAGGGAACGAAAGCCTATATATATAAACATATTATTAAAAAGATGTTTAAAGAGAAAAACCAACAGACTTTATCAAAATCAATACCAAGTAAGACAATATCTAATTATAAAGGTGATAAGCCAAACTATATATACTGCGATGATCCAAATGAGATGGTAGATCGACTTCGACTACTGGTATCATCACAAGCTGCAGGTCATACTAATCATAATAACGAAATTGTATCAATTATTGAAGAACTTCGCGAAGCTAATATAATAGAATAATCTATATAAAGAATGTCTGTTGATAAGTTTGGACATAATCTAAACGATACAAGCAATATAATTTCATTGAAAAATGCCCCTAAAATGTTGGGGTTCCTTATGGATGCGAACAATAACATCGATGTCCAAAACAAAAGAATCAAAAATGTGGCAAAAGCTGTGGAAGAAAACGATGTTATCAATAAATTGTTTCTGCAAACTCAAATCGAAGAAATAGAACACAAGCTATTAAAATACTTTAAGGAAGATAACAACAATATGCAATAACATTACAGTTGGAAGAGAATAAGAAAATGCAAGAAACTATTTCCAAAATCAAACAATTTTTAGAAGACGGATATCTACAAAAATTTGTTGAAAGTATAGAAAAGAAAAATTAATGAGAAGATTTATAGATTTGAAAAATACATGTTTGTGTCAATAGCTAAAAGTGTATCAAATAGATCACAACACATCGAAAATAATTCTTAATACTAAAAAATGAATTCAAAAAGAATTTTATTAAATGAACTCCATAAACAAGGTCGAAAATCTTTTTTACGACGTAGAGTTGTGATGAAAGGAATATATGATCTTTGGCAAGCTGATTTAGTTGAAATGGGAAATTATACTATGGACAATAAAAATTATAGATTTTTGTTAACTGTAATTGACACATTCTCCAAATTTGCATGGGCAGTACCACTTAAAACAAAAGCTGCACTTGAAACAATCCAAGCCATGTCAGATATTTTTCAATTGGGATGAGTACCAAAAAACCTACAAACAGATGATGGTAAAGAATTTTTCAATAAACACTTTGGAAAATTTATGGATAAGTACAAAATTAATCACTATTCAACGTATAGCAGAATGAAAGCAACAATAGTAGAACGATTTAATAGAACATTAAAAGGGATGATGTGGAAAGAATTTAGTTTTAATGGTACATACAATTAACTTGATATCTACAAAGATCTATTAGAATCATATAACAGAAAAGTTCATCGTACCATTAAAATGGCTCCAATTAAAGTCAACTCTTCAAATGAGAAAAAAATTATTGAATACAGTATACAGCCATTTGAAAATGTATAAAATATCGAAATTTAATGTTGGTGATCATGAGCGAATAAGCAAATAATAAGCATATTTTTGAAAAAGGCTATACTCCAAACTGGACGACAGAAATTTTCACAATTAAATCTATTCAAAATACATATCCCACAACATACATATTAGAAGATTATCGTGGAAATCCTATTAAAGGTGGATTTTATGATGAAGAACTTTTAAAATAAAGATTTCCTAATACATATTTAGTTGAAAAGGTTATTAAAACCAGAGGAGCCAAAGCAAAAAAAAAATATAGATATTCCGACAGACATTCAATGGACTCTTTCATTAGGACAAAAATATGCATTACCGGTTAAAAGAGAACATTTTCCATTATTAGAAATAATATCAGATGGAGAAGAATTTGTTCAAACGTTAGAAGAAAAAGAGGATCAGGAAATAGCTTGAACGAAATTGACAACAATAATAGATGACCACATGAACAAAATGAAATTGACTAATAGAGATAAATTTGTAGTAAATAAGGTGAATGATACAGAAAAGTTTTTAAAGATGAATAAAGATATACTCATTCTGAATGCTGATAAGGGTAATAGCACAAGAGCAATGAATAGACTTGATTATATAGCGAGGATGAATGACATTGAAAGTGACAGTTCTACATATATTGTTTTAAAAAGAGATCCAACTAACAAATTGCAAAGGATGAACAATGAAATTGTAGAAAGTCTTTTCAGATTAGAAATAATTACACCTTCAGAGAAAAATAATTTAAAAACTAATATAGCAAATGCACCTAAATTATATGGAGTTCCAAAAATCCATAAAGATAATTTCCCGCTAAGACCAATTTGCTCATTCATAAATTCACCTTCTTATGGACTTAGTAAATATATTACACAAATTCTTAAAAATATTACTAAAGATTCTAAATACAACGTTAAAGACTCATTACAATTTAAGGACAAAATAAAACATATTAAGATAGATAATGATGAATTATTGGTATCATTTGACGTTGTTTCACTATTTCCAAGTGTACCTATAGAGCTGGCCATTAGTATTATAGAAGGGAAATGGAATAAGATTGTAGAACATACTAATATAGAAAAAGACTTCTTTTTACGCATTTTAAAATTTTGCATAGCTGATAATAGATTTTTCCAATATGATAATAAGATATATATGCAGCAAAAAGGTCTTCCTATGGGATCACCAGCATCTCCAATTATAGCTGACATTGTTATGGAAAAGTTATTAGATACATGCATAGAAAACTTATCTAATAAGCCGAAAATTATAACAAAATATGTTGATGATATTTTCTGTATAATTTCAAGTAGTGACATTGAAAATATGCTGGCATCATTTAACTCATTTCATTCTGATATAAAATTTACTGTTGAAAAAGAAAAAGACTCTAAACTTCCGTATTTGGACAGTTTAATAATAAGAAATAGTAACAATTTATTAATAGATTGGTATCAAATGCCGACAGCATCAGGTAGAATTATTAATTATTTTTCAAAACACCCTAAGAGAATAATTATTAATACAGCGAGGAATCTTATAGATAGAGTTTTGAAAATTAGTGATGTAGAATTCCACAGGAAAAATAAAGAAATTATTAGAGATTTGTTAGTTGTTAATGATTTTCCTATTAGTTTAACATGTGATTTGATAAGAAAATATACAGATCAGAACAGAAATAATACTGACGATACGGCAGAACCAAAGATTTACAAAGCATTAACATATATTCCGGTAATATCAGAACGCTTGGCAAACTCAAATTTTTTCGATACTAACAGATATAGAATATCACATAAGACAATTAATACATTAGGTAGATTATTCAGTAAAACAAAAGATAGAATACACAAATTGGAAAGGTCAAATGTTGTTTACAAAATACCATGTAAAGGAAATGATAATGAAGTTTGTAATAAAGTTTATGTAGGTACAACACAAAATAAACTTAAAAATAGATTAGCTGGGCATAAATCCAACATAAAATACAGAAATTATACTTCATCACAAATTGTCGCGATTCTAATCATTATCCAGATTTTCAGGAAACATCCATTTTAAATACAGAAAACAGATATAAACGTCGTTATATGTTAGAAATGCTACAAATAATTAGAGTACCTCCAGATGTAAGGATTAACTTTAAGGCAGATACTGATAGTGTAGCTCAGAATTATAGACATTTAATACACAAAGCTAAAGTAGCAAATAGATTGTAAAATTACTCATTATTAAAGATAACAAAAATGTTCATTACTGTCTTCAAATATCCTAAAGGTTTTTTCATTTACTAATTATTTAATATTCAAACCTTTTTTTTTGGATTAACTTTCAAAAAATTTTCAAACAAAGACGGAAAATAAAAATAAGTTTCAAATTAAAAAAATTTTGTATATATCAAATCACAATAATTTTGTTAACTCATAAAAAAACCGGAAAAGAAAGAAATTAATTTTTGAAACAATTGTTAAATTAAAGAGCCAAATAATTGTTACATTGTTATATATTTAAAAATTTTGTTATTAAATTCTGTCAACTATTTTTATCCTGAAGAAGCTACACAAAGGAGTAGCGAAATATCGATAATAAAGTTTTTATAACGTTTTTTATAAAAATTGACCTCAAGCTCATCATTAATAGAAACTTAACATCAAGAAAAGGTCGAAAAATTAGCAAACAAATTAAAATAAAAAAAAAATGAAATAAATATGTAAATCCTTTTTATAAACCATTTTGTGTTGAACTTATTTATTTGTAATCAGACAGTCATAATGTCAATAACACTTACTCTAAGCTCCAACTCATCAGAGTTATCTGCTAATTACTTCCCACCTATTGATTTAAATGGGGCATATGAGTGTGCTCTAACTGATTTTCATTCATATAATAGCATCCCAAATGTTGATGTCTACAACAATTTGTTTCATATAGGTGAAAATGTGACTGAAATACCAATTGGATCTTATGAATTGAATGATATTGCTAATTATATAGAGGAACAATATAAACGCTACAATCCAGAAAATTGAATTTTTATAGAAGCCAATAACAATACAATGCAAGTTAAAGTCAACAGCTCTAAGGATGCAATATATTTTAATAAAGAAAATACAATTGGAAAACTCTTGGGATTCAATAGTAAAATCCTAACTCCAAACGTTGATCATTATTCTGATCTTCCAATTACTATTTTCAAGGTGAATCTGTTGCGAATTGAAAGTAGTATCGCTGTTAATACATATATGAATAATTCCAAGGCGCATACACTACATGAATTTCAGATTAATGTGCCTCCAGGCTATAAAATAGATGAGATACCTCGAAATCTCATCTATTTACCGGTGAACTCCAGAGAGATAAGTTCACTAGCTCTACGAGTAGTTGATCAGCACGGTGATTTAATTAATTTCCGAGGAGAGGAAATAACAATACGAATTCATTTAAGACCAACTAAATAATGCTAATATTCAACTCAAGTATATCACAGAATATAGCAACAACAACACCAATAACACCATCAGCATACGAACCTAAAATATTATCACGACCTAAACCACAAATAAAGAGGTCAATTCATCAAAAAACTCTAACGACAGCAAATAAAAATTTTCTCAAGTCATTGAATTTTAAATTGAAGGCAAAATGAGTTCAATAATAAATATGTAATAGTGTTAGAGATATAGGGATAGATATACAGGAATATTAATATGAATGTTCCTTCTTTTAATTTTTTAATAGTCTCTTTGAAAATGCGTTGGAAAGAGAAATATCTATATTCTATACCCTCTATTTTAGAAGCATTATAGGAAAATGGAGAAGGATATAAGAGGAGGAAAAAATAATATTGAATTTTATTCACTTTGTAGCTAAATATTTGGGAAAAAATTATCAGTATCGACGAATCCTTTGAAAAAGTAAGCAGCAACAAAATTAATACGGAATATTAACAAAAATGAGTCAAATAAGAAGGAGTCTGAATAAATTTACATCGGATTTTGTTAACTTTAGACTATACGATCATTGGGAAATTATTATATTTTTTCAAAATATGTTGGACGAGAATGATGAATTTGATGTTATGGAAGATGAGAACAACACAGAGGGACATTTTAAATGCTGTCCCTGGTATGATCCGAATTGTAAGGAAAGACCTGATACATGTAGGTGCTCGATATACTTTCTACGGAAAGCTATGATAGAAAATTTAATGGAATCTTATTATACAATAACAAAATTTAATAAATAAAATTGTATTATTAAAATAAAATATTCACTGTCTTGTATTACTTTTTCTAAAGGATAATTAGGAAAATTAAAGAAATTTTTAAGTTTAAAATTTAATGAATAACTTATGAGATTATCCATCTTTTTTTGACTCTGTAAAATGTTGAAATAATTAAATTTAACACAATTTCATAATGTTGCGAAATTCAAATTCCCTTGTCAAGAAATAAACAAATCAAATCACGATTATGCAGGATTTAATAATTCAGTTAAACTTATAAACAGAAAAATTTGCAAGTAAGCAAAAAACAAGACAAGTATTGTTTTGATCCAACAAACATTGTTTTCTCTGCTAGCAGCAAGACGTGTATGCACAGTCAACGTCAACGTTTTTTCTATTCGATGACGTCAGGTCTGTCTATAGGCAGCCGCTAAAGCACACAACCTTCTAGCTATATTCTTTCATTCACACACACTATTTCAAAATCTTTTTTCTGACGGCATTCTTTAATAAAAAATTTTTGCTAAAATGCATTTTTATCTAATAATCGATGGCGGATATTGAAACTAATATTCTTCCTTAACCTATTCAATTACCCTAGAGGTCAACTCTTCAAATGAGAAAAATTATCTTAATGGTATTTTAAGTATAATCTAATAACAATTAAGTTATTAAATTTGTATGGGTCTAATCTAATATGTGTCCAAATGTTTGTAAATGATGTAAGCTTCCCTTACATCATCTAAATTAAAATTTTATGAATCTTCAACCAATGAAGAATGGAATATGGTAGGTAATAACATATACCATAGTCACACAAGTTGTTTACAACTAAATAACTTAGATAATTTGATTTATTTGTAAAGTCCTGTGTTACATCATACTACTACATTTGAATGTAGTACATACTTTTCCAACATATTCATAATCATCCTTACTATATGACAAATTAGTAATCATTTCTTCGAAACTAATTCAGATGATTACACGAGGAGATACCTGTACATATTTCACATATTTCATTGACAATTCAATTATTTTGTTAGCAACGTCATCATATCAACCATCATCGTATAAAAAACCTTCTAGTGTGTTCGAACTTGATGACTTGATAATATAAATCGAAATTAGTCTATAAAATATAGTTTAGTAATGCGTTTTAATTGTTCACTATAATTTTCTTTAATATGAAAATGCATAGATACATTATTATTTAAAAATGCTCTTATAAATATTCTAAATACGAATGTATATATAGTACATATGTCTAATGTTGAATTAAAGGAATACTTAATGTGATAACTGTAAGCAAATGGAATATGCTTTTACAGTTATCTAACAATATTTGAGATTGGTATATTCACTGATTCCTAAATACTATCGCAATCTGTACATGTATACTATAAAAGGGCTATATATTTGCTTTTTTAAGTTCTTCCCTTATGTTTTTATTAAGACTATCCCATTATGGTATTGAATTAAGCACATGAATCAGTAGTAGGGCACTGGGGACACGACCGCAATTAAAATTTTAAAATTTGGGTAATTAAAATTTTAAATTTTGAAATTTTAATTGTTAAATAAACAAAAGTGTAATTTGATACCCGTGGGGGAAAAAATGAAAGTACCCTGTAGGTAAAATGGTGTTAAACAAATTGTGATGAATTATTATTGAGTTAAAGTGTTAGTGTGAAATTATATTATACATAATGTTTTGTGTTATATGAATTTCGGATATGGGTGTATCTGTGGGTGAGTGCGGTTCGATACCTATCATAGACCCTGGATGTTTTCCGTTGCTTCGTGGGTTGTGGTTGTGTTGAGATAGTGACCTAGGAACAATTGATTGAGTATAGAATGTGTGGTTCTTATGGGGTCATATTGAGAGATTGGGTAGTGTCTTAGATTATATGTGGAAATAAAGAGTGTAGACAAGTTTGGTGACAACGTCACCAAACTTGTAGATAAAAAAGTCGACGTGGGTTCCTACGGGGTTTATTGTGTCGCTATTATTATTTTTTTGTTCTTGATAATTTTTTGTGGTGCTTGTGTTTACATTTACTTTGTGTATGGCTGTGGGTGCGTGGATGTGTGGGGGTTTGTGGATGTGTGCGGCTATGGGTGCGTGGCTGTTTGTTTGTTTGTGTGTGGGTGTGTTTCTTTTTCCTTATCTTTATATATATATATATATATATATATATATATATATATATATATATATATATATATATATATATATATATATATATATATATATATATATATATATATATATATATATATATATATATATATATATATATATATATATATATATATATATATATATATATATATATATATATATATATATATATATATATATATATATATATATATATATATATATATATATATATATATATATATATATATATATATATATATATATATATATATATATATATATATATATATATATATATATATATATATATATATATATATATATATATATATATATATATATAATATATATATATATATATATATATATATATATATATATATATATATATATATTTATATATATATATATATATATATATATATATATATATATATATATATATATATATATATATATATATATATATATATATATATATATATATATATATATATATATATATATATATATATATATATATATATATATATATATATATATATATATATATATATATATATATATATATATATATATATATATATATATATATATATATATATATATATATATATATATATATATATATATATATATATATATATATATATATATATATATATATATATATATATATATATATAGATATATATATATATATATATATATATATATATATATATATATATATATATATATATATATCTATATCTATATATATATATATATATATATATATATATATATATATATATATATATATATATATATATATATATATATATATATATATATATATATATATATATATATATATATATATATATATATATATATATATATATATATATATATATATATATATATATATATATATATATATATATATATATATATATATATATATATATATATATATATATATATATATATATATATATATATATATATATATATATATATATATATATATATATATATATATATATATATATATATAATATATTAAATTAATACGGATTTTTTTTGGAATATATTATGTAAACAAGTTTTTGTCCACATAAGTCCATTTTTCTCAAGAACCGTTCAACCGATTTTCTCCAAATAAACTTTCTTATATTGGTTTAAGAACGCTCTTTCAGGAAATTTATATATTGAAATGATTCATTTGGTCAGTTTTAAGTTAAATGAACTTGTACGGATTTTCTTGGAATCTCCACATATACATACATATTAACCTTCTCATAATAAATATTTTCGGTTAGGCTTATTGGACTCACCATCGCTACTTTCAAGATCAATTTCAATTAAAGATACAAAGTGACAATATCTATTTAAAAAATGAGCTCCTCAAAAAATTTAATATCAAAATTTAATTCTCTGAACAACAAAAGTTTAATTCACATAAAGGATCTAGATGTAGCTGCTAAATATCCTGTTCAAAATATAACACGGGTAACAACAAAATATGGACCAACACTAAGAGTTGAGATGGAAAAAATATAATGTTTCTACCTAAAAGATATAATACTCTGACAGATGATGAAATTAAGGATCTCTCGAGTGGTGAACAAAGCTTAATCCTTGAGAGTGAGATGGACGAATTTTTGATTCAAAATGCTGAATATCCCATTTGGGGATAAAAAAAAATAAAAAATAAATTCTGTATAGTAAATTATAAATAAATAAATAAAAATGCATTTAAGAGTTTTGTGAAATATATATATAACTACAATTGTGTTTTTTATTTAATATTTTCAGTTATTTCATAAAGAAACTTAAGACATAAATGACCACAGGTAAATGTATTAAAATTCTGATGTTGATTATGGTTGTATTTTATATTTGTGCCCAGATATTTGAGTACTTCCGAAGGAGGTTGTAAGTTTCCAAAACTATCGAAATATTTTTTTTCATTGATGTTGTTATAATATGCTACCCACTCTGGTACACATTGATATATCCTGTTGATATATTCCAATTGATTGTTGATATATCCAAATTGATTATGCCACATTATTTTTTCTTTGATCGTTTTGGTAGTGAGTCCAACATGAAAACTCCTTTAAAATGTGGAATTTTGTTTGAAAAAATTTCTCAAGTCGACTTCTAATAGTGGTCTATTACGAAGCATTTTTAAGAGTTTTTTGTCTGCTCTTTATAAACTAAACCATAACCCTTTTTATATGGTTTTAGCTAAAGTCCTTTCCCAACAGCTATAGATTCCTTAGCTTTATTATGGCGAGTTGCTTTATCAAGCTGATTTTTTGCATTCTTTGTCGCATTTACAGCCTTAGCTATGGCAGCACCTCCAGTGGATAGACTTCCAATTGCAACCAGAGCAGTTAAACTCGGTATTAGTGGTAAAAAACCACAAATTTTTGGTACATTTATTATGCGAGGTATTATAACTTGGGATTTTCTGCCTTTTAATGTTTTGTTGATCGTTTTACGTGCTATTCTAATAGCAATGTTAATGTCTAAAGATTTTTTCTCCTTTAGTATTTTTGTTGCAGCTCTACTTGATGAACTGAACAATTTTTTATAATTTGATTTAGGTTTCTTAACATTTTTCTTTTTCTCCATACCCATACCAAATTATGTTTTGGCTTTCATAGCGTTAGTAACCATATATGCAAATGATTTTTCTGCAAGACTGCTATCTTTTGATAAAACTCGATCCTAAGCTGAATTTTCAAGAATTTTATCAGCTTGATGTCTAATATTTAAATCTTTATTTTTAGAATAAGCTGTCGTGATTTTTGCAGGCAGAGTTTAATAAATTGATTCCTTTATCACCTCGATTTAAACGTTTTTGTAGTTTAGTTCCAGGTCCACAGTATTGATATCCAGGAAGATGAAGTTCAACAGGAAGAGAGTTTATTATTTTATCTAGTAAACCTGCTCCAACGATGGTGTTTTTATGACTAAATGACTTTTGATAATGTATAACCATCTTATATATTTATTTTTTCTATAATAAAAGGTAACAAACATGAATTGCATTTAGTTATAAAAATGCAGTTAGTAAAACAACATAAAAATATTTTAGTTCGAAACATTGATGATTCATCGAACATCAGTTCAAAAATAAAACATAGTTCACTCTTACCAAATTCTATTCGTGCTCTAATAGTGGGACCATCAAATTGTGGAAAGACTAATGTTATGATTGGCTTACTAGAAAGTCCTAGTTGCCTAAAATTTCAAAACATCTATTTATACTCAAAATCTCTATATCAGCCGAAATATGAATACTTGAAAATGAATCAGTTATTCCCCCTGACAAAGCTAAAACTAATTCAAGTATGATATTTGATGATGTTGCATATGAGAAGCAGAATAATATACGAGCTTATTTTTGTATGGGACGACATAGGGATGTTGATTCATTCTACTTGTGCCAAACTTATACCAGAATTCCCAAGCATTTAGTAAGAGACAATGCCAATATGATTATAATGTTTAAGCAAGATGAGACAACTATGAAACATGTTTATAGGGATCATGTTGCCAGCGATATGAGTTATGCAAAGTTTCATGAAATTTGTCGATTGTGCTGGAAGGATAAATATGGATTTTTGATGATAAGCAAAGATAATGAATTAAACAATGAGCGCTACAGAAAATTATTCGATTGTTTCATAACAATATAAATTGCTCTACATAAAAGAAAAACTTTAGTATATAATCTGGCTTTAACCATAATAGATCTACATAGCTCTTGAAATATCAACTATACCTGATCTTATTATCTACCTAATAAGCTGATCTGATACCTAATAAGTTGATCTGATACCTAATAAGCTGATCTAATAACCTGATCAGATACCTAATAAGCTGATCTGATACCTAATAACCTGATCTGATACCTAATAAGCTGATCTGATAACCTGATCACATACCTAATAATCTGATCAGGTGCCTAATAAGCTGATCTGATACCCTGATCAGATACCTAATAAGCTGATCTGATACCTAATAACCTGATCTGATAACCTGATCAGGTATCTAATAAGCAGATCTGATACCTAATAACCTGATCTGATAACCTGATCAGGTACCTAATAAGCTGATCTGATAACCTGATCTGATACCTAATAAGCTGATCTAATAACCTGATCAGATACCTAATAAGCTGATCTGATACCTAATAAGATGATCTGATAACCTGATCAGAAACCTAGTAAGCTGATCTGATAACCTGATCAGATACCTAATAAGGTGATCTAATAGCTGGAAAAGGGATGAAAAAATTTTAAAAGAATTGGTTGCGACAAGAAATGTCTTGAAGAAAAAGCTTCGTAGTATAAAAACTGGCGAAATAGACACACGTGAACAACTAAAAGATACATTTAAACCTATAACAGATCCTTTAAACAAATTTATAAATAATTCTAATAATATCAATGGAATTATCAAAAAAGAAAAGAATGAGATGAAAACAGAAATTTAATAAAATAACAGTTCTAATCATCTTAAGAAACCATCAATTAAGTTGGAGACAAGTACACCAAAGAAACTTGTAGAAGAATCAATATTTGATACCAGCACCTCACTTGCTGATCCTAATGGTGAAAGTACTATTGATAATGATGACGACTTTTACTCTCAAAATTCAAATGCTGAAGAGAGTTACACTGACTTATCTGTTTTGGAAGGAAGAAATGAATTAGTTACTAACTATGGTCCACATAAAGATTTCAATAATGAATGGAAATTTGGTGATAGTAAGCTCAAATTAAATGAAAACAAAACACATGTTGGTAGTCATATATGGGCTCTAACACTAGGACTATTTTATGTAATGTTTCATAAAATACCAAAAAAATATGATAAATATGAACTAGAACTCTACAAAAAATTTTAATTAATACAAATGCGTACAGAAGAGACTATAAACCTGATGGACAAATCAAGGGAACGAAAGCCTATAAATATAAACATATTATCAAAAAGATGTTTAAAGAGAAAAACCAACAGACTTTATCAAAATCAAACTAAATAAGACAATATCTAATTATAAAGGTGATGGATTGATGCAGTTTAACCCTCATAAGCCAAACTGTATATACTGGGATGATCATAATGAGATGGTAGATCGACTTCGACTACTGGTATCATCACAAGCTGCAGGTCATACTAATCATAATAACGAAATTGTATCAATCATTGAAGAACTTCGCGAAGCTAATATAATAGAATAATCTATATAAAGTATGTCTGTTGATAAATTTGGACATTATCTCAACGATACAAGCAATATAATTTCATTGAAAAATGCCCCTAAAATGTTGGGGTTCTTTATGGATACGAACAACAACATCGATGTCCAAAACAAAAGAATCAAAATGTGGCAAAAGCTGTGGAAGAAAACGATGTTATCAATAAATTGTTTCTGCAAACTCAAATCGAAGAAATAGAACACAAGCTATTAAAATACTTTAAGGAAGATAACAACAATATTCTTGATACTCTAAGAACTCAAATCGAAATGCTACAACATGCAATAATATTACAGTTGGAAGAGAATAAGAAAATGCAAGAAACTAATTCCAAAATCAAATAATTTTTGGAAGACGGATATCTACAAAAATTTGTTGAAAGTATACAAAAGAAAAGTTAATGAGAAGATTTATAGATTTGAAAAATACATGTTTGTGTCAATAGCTAAAAGTGTAGCAAATAGATCACAACACATCAAAAATAATTCTTAATACTAAAAAATTACTTCAAAAAGAATTTTAGTAAATGAACTCCATAAACAAGCTCGAAAATCTTTTTTACGTCGTAGAGTTGTGATGAAAGGAATAGATGACCTTTGGCAAGCTGATTTAGTTGAAATGAGAAATTATTCTATGGACAATAAAAATTATAGATTTTTGTTAACTGTAATTGACACATTCTCCAAATTTGCAAAACAAAAACTGAACTTTATATTTTTCAATTGGGACGAGTACCAAGAAACCTACAAACAGATGATGGTAAAGAATTTTTCAATAAACACTTTGGAAAATTGATGGATAAGTACAACATTAATCACTATTCAACCTATAGCAGAATGAAAGCATCAATAGTAGAACGATTTAATAGAACATTAAAAGGGATGATGTGGAAAGAATTTAGTTTTAATGGTACATGCAATTGGCTTGATATTTACAAAGATCTATTAGAAGCATATAACAGAAAAGTTCATCGTACCATTAAAATGGCTCCAATTAAAGTCAACTCTTCAAATGAGAAAAAATTATTGAATACAGTATACAGTCATTTGAAAATGTATAAAATATCGAAATTTAATGTTGGTGATCATGTGCGCATAAGCAAATATAAGCATATTTTTGAAAAAGGCTATACTCCAAATTGGACAACAGAAATTTTCACAATTAAATCTATTCAAAATACATATCCCACAACATACATATTAGAAGATTATCGTGGAAATCCTATTAAAGGTGGATTTTATGATGAAGAACTTTTAAAAACAAGATTTCCTAATACATATCTAGTTGAAAATATTAAGAAAACCAGAGGAGCCAAAGCGTTTGCTAAATGGTTAGCATTTATTAACGATCACAATTCTTGGATAAGTAAAGATGAAATATTATAGTTTAAACAATATCAGCAATTATTATACATACATACTTAGTACTTAAGATTATAATGTAAATTTAAAATAAAAAAGATGAAATAAATATGTAAATCCTTTTTATAAACAATTTTGTGTTGAACTTATTTATTCGTAATCAGACAGTCGTAATGTCAACTCATCAGAGTTATCTGCTAATTAAATGGGGCATATGAGTATGCTCTAACTGATTTTCATTCATATAATAGCATGCCAAATGTTCATGTCTACAACAATTTGTTTCATATAGGTGAAAATGTGATTGAAATACCAATGGATGTTATGAATTGAATGATATAGTTGATTATATAGAGGAACAATATAAACGCTACAATCCAGAAAGTAGAATTTTTATAGAAGCCAATAACAATACAATGCAAGTTAAAGTCAACAGCTCTAAGGATGCAATATATTTTAATAAAGAAAATACAATTGGAAAACTCTTGGGATTCAATAGTAAAATCCTAACTCCAAACGTAAATCATTATTCTGATCTTCCAGTTAATATTTTTAAGGTGAATCTGTTGCGAATTGAAAGTAGTATCGCTGGTAATACATATATGAATAATTCCAAGGCGCACACACTTCATGAATTTCCGATTAATGTGTCCCCAGGCTATAAAATAGATGAGATACCTCGAAATCTCATCTATTTACCGGTGAACTCCAGAGAGAAAAGTTCACTAGCTCTACGAGTAGTTGATCAGCACGGTGATTTAATTAATTTCCGAGGAGAGGAAATAACAACACGAATTCATTTAAGACCAACTAAATAATGCTAATATTCAACTCGAGTATATCACAGAATATAGCAACAACAACACCATCAGCATACGAACCTAAAATATTATTACGACCTAAACCACAATTAAAGAGGTCAATTCATCAAAAAACTCTAACGACAGCAAGTAAAAATTTTCCCAAGTCATTGAACTTTAAATTGAAGGCAAAATGAGTTCAATAATAAATGTCTTAGATAAACCCTTATCTGATGAAAATATACCCAAAAAGGATTATCATACATATGTGCCATACCTACAAGCCTACAACAATAATGATGAAATTCGCATTTCAATTCAAAATCAAGATTTGTATGTGTTACCCAGTGAAAGTTATATATATATATATATGTCGAGGGATCTGTTGTAGATGAGAAAACCTCCACATCTACAGACAACTTTATATTAAAAAACAACTTTGTTGCATATCTCTTTGATGAAATTCGTTATGAACTTAATGGTATTGAAATTGATCATACAAGATATTTAGGAGGCACAAGTACCATAAAAAACTTGGTTTCTTTATCACCAACGGAAAGCACTGGAATGCAGAATGCTGGCTGGAATAAAATTTAAAACTTGTTAATGGATATTTTAACTTTTATGTACCCTTAAAAATGCTTTTGGGTTTCGCTGAAGACTACAACAAAGTCATACTAAATGGAAACATGAATTGATACTCTTGCGTAATAAGAACGATGAAGATCTTGTACACTCGAGCGTTTCCACGGAAAAAGCAAAACTTTCAATTTCACTCATCTCATGGAGAATTCCACATGTACAATTATCTGATTTTAGCAAGTTGAATATGATAAAAATTATTAACAATGGTGCTTCTATACCGATGGCATTCCGTAGTTGGGATTGTCATGTAATTCACAACTTAATACAGGAGCAAGTCATATCTGGAATGTTAAATTAGCTGCAAGTAGAGAACGACCGCGTTTTGTATTTATTGCTTTTCAACAAGAAAATAAGTTTGTTCATTGTGACCTGACAAATTTAAAATTACATTTAAATTCAGTATCATATCCATATGATGACCTAAATATCAAATTTAAGAATAAACGCTATGCAATTCTATATGATATGTATCTAAGAGTTCAACAGAGCTATTACATGAGAGAATCTCAACCGCTTCTAACTGCTCAAGAATTTAAAAATAATGCACCGATTATTGTAGTAGATGTCAGCCATCAAAACGACTCGCTCAATAACGGACCAATTGATATAAAAATTTAATTTGAAACAGCTACAAATATTGCCTTAAAGACATCAGCTTACTGCATTCTTATTCATGATCGCATAATTGAATATGTACCCATAAAAGGACAAGTCCGAAAAGTCTTATAAATTAAACAATATGGAAGATAATATAGTTTGTATAGATATGCAAGGATTCAAAAGCGATTCAAATGATTTCATCGCAAAAGAAGTAGCGGTCGTTTTTAACAACAATGAAGCCATAAATTTCATTATAGAAAAAAGAAGCAAAAAGAAGTAAACTTGGTAACAAAGAACTATCATCACCTAAAGTGGAACGATGGATAAGTCACATTTCAAAGCGTCTGCAAGTTTTTAAAAGCTAATGTACGCTATTCTAAAATATATGTTAAAGGAGAAGAAAAGAGACAATGGCTAGAAAAAATACTTAAAAAAAAGTTTTTAACATCGAGGACTTTGGATGCATCAACTTTAAACAAATGGAAATTAAATATCCCGATTATTTATATTGTAATTATCATACATATGGTGTTTGTGCATTAAGAAATGCTCTTTTACTAACAAAAGAAATATCTAGCTTAAAATAATTTATATATACAAATTATTATTATTATTGTCTTAAAATTAACAATTTTAAAACTTTTTAATCACTTAAATATATATAATAAAAATTAAATGCATAGAAAAAAATTAAAACAACTGTTTTTATTTCAAATACAACACAACTAAATGATGACTAATAAAATGTTGTAATCAAATGATGACTCATTCTCAAAACATATCCAGCTGAATAAACAAAGCCATAAACATGATTCTGCAAAACAAATAATGAGATGGACATTTCAAATGATGACTCATTCTCAAAACATGTGCAGCTGAATAAACAAAGCAATAAACATGATTCTGCAAAAAAATAATCAAATTATTATCCCAAGAAATAAACAAGACGGACATTTGAAACGACATACACACATTCTTAACAAATCTAAAGATAAGAAAAAAGAAACACACACACAAACAAAGAGCCACGCACCCACAGCCGCACACATCCACACACCCCCACCCACCACACATCCACGCACCAACAGCCACGCACAAAGTAAATGTAAACACAAGCACCACAAAATAGCCATAAATAAATCCCTTAGGATCCATGGGGCCAACTGTCTTCAAGTCACCTCTTGTGTCGACAAGTTTGGTGACATTGTCACCAAATAGTCTACACTCTTTATTCTACCTATAATGGACAGATAAGTTTTTGACAGCCTCTCTAGTGCGATCTCCAAAGTCTCAATATAATCCCCATTAGAACCATATAGTCTATACTCAATCAATTGTTCATAGGTCACTATCTCAACACATTCACAACCCACGAAGCAGCGGAAAACATCCAGGGTCTATGGTAGGAATCGAACCCCACGACCTCTTTACTGACAAGCTAGCATCGATACCACTCACCCACAGAAACACCCATATCCGAAATTCATATAACACAAAACATTATAATATAATTTCACACTAACACTCATCATTAACTCAATAATAATTCATCACAATTTTTTTAACCACATTTTACCTACAGGGAACTTTCATTTTTTTTACACGGGTATCAAATTACACATTTGTTTATTTAACAATTAAAATTTCAAAATTTCAAATTTTAATTACCCAAATTTTAAAATTTTAATGGGGGCCAGACATACTGTTCCCTACTACTAAAAACCCCTCTCAACAAGACTTCTAAAACGTGGTGTCGGCAAGCTAGGTACAGGAACTCTTGACCTAACATCTGCTCCAGGAGATTGCACGCTCCATTGAGTCTCCCAGTATTTGATGCTGTTGTATAGCCACGACCGAGCTAACGAGACACCATTCCTCTAGACATTCATATACTGCTAGAGCTAGTTCCTCCCCTGAGCTACTGTCAGTTTCAGGAACGCCCAGGTGTTGTTCTTTAGTCCCATGTGATACCAGAACAGCAACCCGTTCTTTCTGTTCTGTTTTGAGGATACTTGGTAGTAGCTTTCCATCCCAGTGCACGCCAACAGCCTCGTTTTGGGGTATCTAAGGTCTGTCTTGAATTTGTTCCGTGTATTTTTCACAGCGTTGAGATAGTGACCTATGAACAATTGATTGAGTATAGACTAGATGGTTCTAATGGGGATTATATTGAGACTTTGGAGATCGCACTAGAGAGGCTGTCAAACACTTCTCTGTCCATTATAGGTAGAATAAAGAGTGTATACTATTTGGTGACAATGTCACCAAACTTGTCGACACAAGAGGTGACTTGAAGACAGTTGGCCCCATGGATCCTACAGGAATTTATTTATGGCTATTTTGTGGTGCTTGTGCTTACATTTAAAATGTAGTTGTGTTTATTTAAGCATGTCCGTCCCCCAATTGACTGGTGGAGGGTTTATATATTTTCAGAATGTGGTTATGGAAGTGTTAGAGGGGGGGTGTTACGTTCCAATTAATATGTATGCATATATGTACATATGTACATACAATAAGCGTTTGCTTTTTGTTTATAATATTTTTTTATGTCAAGTGGGGGTATTTGTTTTTTGCATCAAATAATCACATGATCGTTTGGATTTGTACCTGTGTTGCTTAGTATGACAGATGGTCTGAAATGTTTGTTTACGTTAAATATGCATGCTTAAGCTTGTTGGTGTTTTTTGTTTATTCAGGTGGATGTGTTGGAGAATGAGTCATCATCCTAATTTTTGTTTGTTGGTGGGGGTTGGTTAGAGGTTGTGTTTGCATAAAGAGTCTGTACATGTGGATTGATGTCTGTCTGTCCATAATAAAATGTTGCTTAATTTTGTTTATTTTTTGATAAGGGAATTTGATTTTTACAGCATTATGAAATTGTAGTGTGTGTGTGTGTGTACATATAGTTGTGTATGGCTACATCTACATACATTTGTATGTGTTCTCCTTGATTTTGTGCTGATCGTGCGAGTTCTTGCTGTTGCTATGTATATGAATTTCATAATATTTCTACATGTGGGTTGATGTCTGTCCGTGAGAATATATATTTGTGTATGTGAGATGTTCATAGCTTGATGTTTTTTAATTTGTTAGTGTGAGTATGGGGGGCGTGAGAATTTCTGTCTGTCTGTGGGAATTTCTATATGTCTGCATGTGTGAATTTGATTCTGTCCATGATTTGTAGGTATGTTGTTAAAATAGTTTGAATTGTTTTTGTGGGCGACATGTGATGTACATATGTAGTATAAAATGTTGTCATGTATGTGACCTTCCCTATTGTTTATATGTTTATGCTAAAATCCGTTTGATTAGATCTGTGTTTTATAATACTGTGGACGACAAATTTTTTTTTTATTTTGTCAAGCTTATTTTTGTTCTATGTATGTTAAATTCAATTTGTTTATATTCAAAGTTTTAAAATGTTTTGTTTCTATTTATTTAAGCTTGTCCATATTTGACTCAACGTCAGTCGGTTGGTAAACGGTTTGTATATTTTCATTATGTGGTTATGAAAGTGTGAGAGGGGAGGAGGAGCTCTGTTAGTATGAAATTTTATTGTATGTTATGTTTGTGTATGAGTATTATTTCATCACTTTTTTGTAGGTGTGTGTTGAGTTGAGTGTGTGTATACGATATTTGTCTGTTTTGATCGATCTAGTATCTATATAAAATTTGCTATTTTGTAGGTTGTTGTTTATGTATGTATGTATATAAATTTCGTTTTGTGGTTGTACATATTCATTTTTCTTTTAAAATTTTTTATGTACATATTCTTAATTCTGCTGACTTGGATATTTTTGTTTATCATTTGAACTGTATAGATAAAGATTGTATAGTCTTGGGCTTGTAGTGGTAGTTGTTGTGCATTTACATCACTATCTTTATCACTTTGTGTGATTGTTTTTCAATGAGCTCTACACGAGGACCAGAAGATTAATTTTTTTGGGAGGAAGTCATGGGAGGTTTTCATGACACAGGAAATTTATTTTAGTATTCGGCGGTTATATTTTTGAGGGCGAAAAGTCTATCAATATACTTATTACATGTTTGTTGTTCTTTAATTTGAATGCTTATGCCTACATATACATGGAAGACAGGAACATTAATTATTTCTATCACTTTTACATCCGATATTTTTAATAATTTTAATGAGTTTATTTGATATACAAAGATATTTCTTTACATTAAATATTTTATCAAGTAGGGATTTTATAAGTTAACTTTTCTCTTGACCACTGGAAAGTAGTATGTATATGGTATTAGTATGCTGTGATCGATATTGATGTGTTCTATTGTTTGAGTTTTGTTTTATTTTTCTGAAGCGTGTCATTCAACGTACATATGTATGTATATTACTTAATAATACATACATTTTCTTATACTGATTTGCTAAACAAGGTTTTTTTTTTTGATGTGCAGAGTAAAGCTGGTTGTTTTAAAACACCAGCGTTTAATAAAACATTCTAAAAAATGAAAGAAGCAAGTGTTTATTATAGAGATTGTGATGATTACATGTTTGAAAAATTTTGATAAAAATAAATGCAAAATCTAAGATGAAAGTAATTATTTAGGCTTTCTAGTTCAATTATTTGAATTAATGTAATTTCAAATTATTATTATGAATGAGATTCGGTAAAATCTGTTGACTAATTCCATACCGAAACTGAATATACAAATACGTACTATTTTTATGTCAAAAACACCAACAAGATTAAGCATGCATATTTAACGTAAACAAACATTTCAGACCATCTGTCATACTAAGCAACACAGGTACAAATCCAAACGATCATGTGATTATTTGATGCAAAAAACAAATACCCCCACTTGACACATATCCTTGAAAATTCAATTTAATTGTAGATATATTTCGGAATATTATTACTCGATGTCTTTTTGAATATTATTAAATTACAGATTGATAAGAAGTCAACTACCAAAATATTCCCATTAGATTCAAGTAGTAGGGAACTGGGGACACGACCGCAATTAAAATTTTAAAATTTGGGTAATTAAAATTTGAAATTTTGAAATTTTAATTGTTAAATAAACAAAAGTGTAATTTGATACCCGTGGGGGGAAAAAATGAAAGTACCCTGTAGGTAAAATGTTGTCAAAAAATTGTGATGAATTATTATTGAGTTAAAGTGCTAGTGTGAAATTATATTATAGATAATGTTTTGTGTTAGATGAATTTCGGATATGGGTGTATCTGTGGGTGAGTGGGGTTCGATACCTACCATAGACCCTGGATGTTTTCCGTTGCTTCGTGGATTGTGGTTGTGTTGAGATAGTGACCTAGGAACAATTAATTGAGTATAGACTGTGTGGTTCTTATGGGGTCATATTGAGAGATTGGGTAGTGTTTTAGATTATATGTGGAAATAAAGAGTGTAGACAAGTTTGGTGATAACGTCACCAAACTTGTAGATAAAAAAGTCGACGTGGGTTCCTACGGGGTTTATTGTGTCGCTATTATTATTTTTTTGTTCTTGATAATTTTTTGTGGTGCTTGTGTTTACATTTACTTTGTGCATGGCTGTGGGTGCGTGGATGTGTGGGGGATGGGTGTGTGTGTGTGTGTTTCTTTTTTCTTATCTTTAGATTTGTGAAGAATGTGTGTATGTCGTTTCAAATGTCCGTCTTGTTTATTTCTTGAATAATAATTTGAATATTTGTTCTACAGAAACATGTTTATTGCTTTGTTTATTCAGCTGCACATTTTTTGAGACTGAGTCATCATTTGAAATGTCCGTCTGATTATTTGTTTTGCAGAATCATGTTTATGACTTTGTTTATTCAGCTGCACATGTTTTGAGAATGAGTCATCATTTGAAATGTCCGGCTAATTATTTGTTTTGCAGAATCATGTTTATGGCTTTGTTTGTTCAGCTGGATATGTTTTGAGAATGAGTCATCATTTGATAACAAAATTTCATTAGTCATCATTTATATAAAATAAAATATTATACAATGTTATATTCTAGTTATTGCTGTTGCTATGTATACATATGAATTTACATTATCATCATATCTCGTAATATCAATAAAAAAATTAGACTTGATGACTACTACGCGATTCTCATAGGATGTATATAAGTAGAAGCAATAATGTAGATATTCATCGGTATACTCTGATATCTCAACAAGTGCTGTTGAAAGCAAAAAATTTATTAATAAACAATTTCATAGTGTTTTTAAAATAGAACTAAATAAATTAAATAAAATAAATAAATAAAGTTAATTGTTGCTAATTAAATAAATAGTTTGAAAACAAACAAAAAATTTTATAATAAAGAAGTTTATAGTGTTTTTGAAAAAAGGATTAAATAAATTAAATAAAATAATTAAATAAATTATATTGTTGTTTTTGAAAAAAAGGATTAAATAAATTAAATAAAATAATTAAATAAATTTGATTGTTGCTAATTAAATAAATAAATAAATAAAAATGAATTCTTCAAGCTATGTTTTTGAAATATGTCAAAAGGAATACAAATACCAAAGGTCGTATTTGGAGCATTGCAAAAGTCATGCTCAACTACAACATGTGCAGATGCCAGTGTCATGTGATGTACAGCCTCCAATGCCTTTATATAACACTATTCCTTGTAACAATATGCAACAGCAATATCCTGTGTCCTTTTTAAGAGCTTCCAAGGACTTCGTACTATCCTACGGGGTTGAACAATCAGTGTTCAGTACCCATACAAATTCCACATCATCTTCCTATTCCCTCTCAATATACTTCACCAATGCAATGACAGCAATGTAATATGCCCAACTATTATCCTTCAGTTTTGAATAATCAATTTGCCTTGTCGATGGACAATTCCAGATATCCTCAACACCAACAACAACAACAGCAACAGCAGCAACATCATCAGCAACAACAGCAGCATCATCATCAATAACAACAACAGCAACAACTAGATAATATTGTGTTTGATTACATGGATACTTCAAATTCTCCCAGCGGTAAATATAATGATACTCCTTTGAATGTAGAACCAAAATATTATGAAATAAACAGTGCATTCAAACAAAATATTGCAACATATGGAATTCCCAACAAAAAAGATGATCTTCTGTTTGAAGACTTTGTTCTGGAAAATAAACCCATTTTCAAGGAAAGACTTGAAAAAAGATTGGTTAAACATAATATTTTAAAATTCTGTGTAACTCTTATTGGAGAATACATAAAAATTGTTGGGGAAGAAATTGACTTGTGTCAAATTTCTCACAGAACAAAAATTGATCTATTGTGTCTGGGAAGTAATGTAGATGAGCTAATTGAAAACCAATTCCAGGTCATTCATAATAAAATGTCAGAATTCCAGGAAAGAGACTCTGGGTGGACTTTAATAAGAATTATTCGCGCTGAAATTAACATAAACAAAAGTTCATTGGTAAAAGGATCACATTGGATAAGCACCCCATTGAAACTAGCTAAAAAGCAGTCCTGTATCAACATTGAAAACAATGATGATTATTGTTTCAAATGGAGTTTAGTTGTCGCGTTGGATACCACAATAATAAAGATGAAGGAGCGTTCCAGGTCATATAACATCGAGGACATTAGCGCTGATGTCATTTGCTTGCAAAATGGAATTGTGCTTGACTTCACAAATTTGAAGTTCCCATTGGCATTAAAATATATTCAAGCATTTTAGGATAGGAATGATGGTATATGTGTGAACGTGTTTGGGTACGATAATGAGAAGGATGAAATCATTGGTCCATTCTACAATACACAAAAGGAAAAAACTAAGCATGTGAATTTATTGCTGTTGGAAGCTGGAGACATTCACCATTACATTTTTATTAAAGATATATCAAGGTAAGCAAGTAAATACATGTGTATGAATAACTATATACATATATAAATTATTCCTTTTCAAGACTTTTGAAAGCTCAGACAACAAAGCACCGTGAAAGTCTCAAAATTTGTAATACCTGCCTACAATATACGCACAATGAATGGACTATGGAACAACACAAAACGGAATGTGGGAAAATTGTTGCTGCGTTACCTTCTCCCGAAAATAGTGTTTTAAAATTCAAAGATCACCAGCGGCAGATGGATGTGCCATTCGTTATATATGCAGGTTTCGAATGCATACTAGGAGATATCCAAACTACTGTAAGTGACAAAACTCAATTATAAAGATACACATTCCTTGTGCCTTTAGTTATTATATAAAATGTATAGGCAATAATAGTTTAGATAAATTTAAGATATATACTGGCGAGGACGCATCTGTAAAATTTGTTGACTGGTTAATTGATGATTGTGAAGATATTTACAATCAGTTCCTCACCAGTAAGACAAAAATGAACAGCTTGACCCTTTCAGAAATAAACAGTTTTCAAAATTCAATAAATTGTCACATATGTGACAAATTTCTCGGTAAAGATCGTGTAAGAGATCATTGTCATATAAGTGGTAAATATCGAGGTGCAGCTCACAATATTTGCAACTTAAAGTACCAAATTCCGAAGTTCAAACCCATATATTTTCATAATTATTCACCTTATGACTCGCACTACTTTGTTAAAGAATTTGGTAAAATTCTGACAACATAAAAGTCCTGCCACTGAACAAAGAACTGTGCATTTCACTATCTACATTTACAAAAATGACTGACAATTGCTATCTTGAACTCCGATTTTTAGACACTATTCGTTTTATGGCTGATAGCTTAGAATCCTTAGCTAATAATCTAACGGACAATGATTTCCATACGGTTAGGTCACTCTTTAACAGAAAGACAGAATTTGACCTTGTACGAAGAAAGGGGTTTTCCCTTATGAATATCTTGATTCATTTGAAAAATTGGATGATGGTCAGCTTCCATCAAGAGAAGATTTTTCTTAAAAATTAATAACAAGGAATGCTCAATTGAAGATTATGAGTATACAATAAAGATTTGGCATACCTTTAATTGCAAATCCCTGCGAGATTATATGGAATTATATCTCAAAACAGATGTGCTTTTGTTAGCAGACGTATTCGAAAATTTTCGAAAAGTCTGTAAGGGAATTTATAATCTAGATCCGTGTCAGTACTATACTGCTCCAGGACTATCATGGGATGCCATGTTAAAACACACAGAAATAGAATTAGAGCTGTTAACAGACATTGACATGTATAACTTCTTTAAAAAGGGAATACGCGGTGGAATGGTACAGTGCAGTAACCGATATTCCAAAGCAAATAATAAATATTTAGATGATTTTGATGAAGACAAGCCTTCAGAATTTCTAATATATTTAGACGCAAATAACCTTTACGGTTGGGCGATGTCTGAGTATCTTCCTTATGGAGGATTCCGATGGCTGACAAGTGATGAGCCGAATCTGGATGCGAAAAGCATAGATAATAACTCGCAAGATGGTTATGTATATGAGGTCACTTTGGAATATCCTTCACATCTGCATGACTCTCACAATGACCTTCACTTCTGTGTTGAAAACAAGAAAACTTTAGAATCAAACCATAAGAAATTAATTGCAGATTTTTCGCCAAAAAAATCGTATGTAATACATTACAGAGTTCTTAAGCAATGTTTGGAATATGGTTTGATTCTAAAGAAAACGCATCGTATTCTAGCATTTAAATTACTCCATGGCTAAAAGACTATATAGATTTGAATACTAAACATAGAGCTTCTGCAAAAAATGCATTTGAAATTTTTTTTTTTAAATTACTTAATAACGTGGTATACGGTAAGGCCATGGAGAACGTTGATAAAAGAAAAGATATTAGAATTGTGACCAACTGGAATAAAACTAACTACAACCATTTGGGAGCTCAGGATTGGATATCTAAATCCAATTTTCATAGCATATCTTTAATTTCAGAGGATATGGTGGCAATTCAAATGAATAGAGTCAAAACATACTATAACAAGCCCATATACTTGGGATTTTGTATGTTGGAACTTTCTAAATGGAAAATGTATAATTTCCATTATGGATTCATGAAACCCAAGTTTAAATCAAATTTATCTTTGAATTACATGGACACCGACTCATTTATATATACAATAAAAACTGACGACTTTTATGCCGACACAAAATCTGACAGAACAAGAATTTGACACTTCCGATTACCAAAAAGAGAACGTATATGGTATTCCTCTTTTAAAGAAAAAGGTGCTGGGTATAATGAAGGATGAGAATTGTGGGAAAGAATTTGTGGTACTTCGGTCAAAAATGTATTCTTTTAGCGTGCAATATGAAAATGATGTAAAAAAATCGAAGGGGGCTAAGAAATGTGTTCTTGAAAAATATAGTTTAGAGGCGTATAGAAATTGTTTATTTAATAAGTCTATTGTTTATGATGATATGTTAACATTTAAGTCAAAAGTTCATCAAATTTATACCAACCAACTAAATAAGGTTGTACTTAGTTATCAAGATGATAAAAGAAAAATACAATGTGATGGTATAAATACATTAGCATGGTATAATTATCGAATTGAGGAAACAAATCCAGAATATGAACTGGATATGTTGCTAATGGAAATTGATAAGCTTCAAGAAGAATGATGAGTTTTTTACTTAAATGTAATTTGTTTCTGTTTATATGTAAATATTTAGTTATTAATGTTTAGTTATTAATGTTTAGTTATTAAGAAAATTTGGTTTGATATTAAAAAAATTATAACAAGAATGAAAAAAGAAAAATATTAAATAATAATAAAAAAATCTTATTAATATCAAAAAAATTAAACAGTCTTTGTTTTATTTTCTTGTTCAGCCCTGATATCATCAAATTGCTAAAACGTTGACATTGACTGCGCATACACGTCTTGCTGCTAGCAGAGAAAACAATTTTTGTTGGATCAAAACAATTCTTGTCTTGTTTTTTGCTTACTTGCAAATTTTTCTTTGCTTATAAGTTTAACTGTACTGTTAAATCCTGCATAATCTTGATTTGATTTGTTTATTTCTTGACAAGGGAATTTGAATTTCACAACATTATGAAATTGTATTAAATTTAATTATTTCAACATTTTACAGAGTCAAAAAAAGTTGGATAATCTCATAAGTTATTCATTAAATGTTTAACTTAAAAATTTCTTTAATTTTCCGCATTATCCTTTAGAAAAAATAATACAAGACAGTGAATACTTTATTTTAATAATACTATTTTATTTATTAAATTTAATTATGATGGTTGAAACATTGTATAATAAGATTCCATTAAATTTTCTAATATAGCTTTCCGTAGAAAGTATATCGAGCACCTATATGTATCAGGTCCTTCCTCACAATTCGAATCATACCAGGGATAGCATTTGAAATGTCCTTCTGTGTTGTCTTCATCTTCCATAATATCAAATTCATCATTCTCGTCCAACATATTTTGAAAAAATATGATAATTTTCCAATGATCGTATAGTCTAAAGTTATCAAAATCCGATATAAATTTATTAAGACTCCTTCTTATTTGACTCATTTTTGTTAATATTCCGTATTAATTTTGTTGCTGCTTACTTTTTCAAAGGATTCGTCGATACTGATATTTTTTTCCTAAATATTTAGCTACAAAGTGAATAAAATTCTATATTATTTTTTCCTCCTCTTATATCCTTCTCCATTTTCCTATAATCCTTCTAGAATAGGGGGTATAGAATATACATATTTCTCTTTCCAACTCATTTTCACAGAGACTATTAAAAAATTAAAAGAAGGAACATTCATATTAATATTCCTATATATATATATATATATATATATATATATATATATATATATATATATATATATATATATATATATATATATATATATATATATATATATATATATATATATATATATATATATATATATATATATATATATATATATATATATATATATATATATATATATATATATATATATATATATATATATATATATATATATATATATATATATATATATATATATATATATATATATATATATATATATATATATATATATATATATATATATATATATATATATATATATATATATATATATATATATATATATATATATATATATATATATATATATATATATATATATATATATATATATATATATATATATATATATATATATATATATATATATATATATATATATATATATATATATATCCCTATCTCTCTAGCACTATTTCTCCACATATACATACATATTAACCTTCTCACAATAAATATTTTCGGTTAGGCTTATTGGACTCATCATCGCTACTTTCAAGATCAATTTCAATTAAAGATTCAAAGTGACAAGATCTATTTTAAAAATGAGCTCCTCAAAAAATTTAATATCAAAATTTAATTCACTAAACAACAAAAGCTTAATTCATATAAAGGATCTAGATGTAGCTGCTAAATATCCTGTTCAAAATATTACATGGGTAACAACAAAATATGGACCAACACTAAGAGTTGAGATGGAAAAAATATAATGTTTCTACCTGAAAGATATACTACTCTGACAGATGATGAAATTAAGGATCTCTCGAGTGGAATATTTCAACTACGCAGAGATGGTGAACAAAGCTTAATCCTTGAGAGTGAGATGGACGAATTTTTGATTCAAAATGCTCAATATCCCATTTGGGAATAAAAAAATAAAAAATAAATTCTGTGTAGTAAATTATAAATAAATAAATATTGTGTGTTTTTATTTAATATTTTCAGTTATTTCATAAAGAAACTTAAGACATAAATAACCAAAGGTAAATGTATTAAAATTCTGATGTTGATTATAGTTGTATTTTATATTTGTGCCCAGATATTTGAGTACTTCCGAAGGAGGTTGTAAGTTTCCAAAACTATCGAAATATTTTTTTTCATTGATGTTGTTATAATATGCTACCCACTCTGGTACACATTGATATATCCTGTTGATATATCCCAATTGATTGTTGATATATCCAAATTGATTATGCCACATTATTTTTTCTTTGATCGTTTTGGTAGTGAGTCCAACATGAAAACTCCTTTAAAATGTGGAATTTTGTTTGAAAAAATTTCTCAAGTCGACTTCTAATAGTGGTCTATTAGGTAGCATTTTTAAGAGTTTTTTGTCTGCTCTTAATAAACTAAACCATAACCCTTTTTATATGGTTTTAGCTAAAGTCCTTTCCCAACAGCTATATATTCCATAGCTTTATTATTGCGAGTTGCTTTATCAAGCTGATTTTTTGCATTCTTTGTCACATTTACAGCCTTAGCTATGGCAGCACCTCCAGTGGATAGACTTCCAATTGCAACCAGAGCAGTTAAACTCGGTATTAGTGGTAAAAAACCACAAATTTTTGGTACATTTATTATGCGAGGTATTATAACTTGGGATTTTCTGCCTTTTAATGTTTTGTTGATCGTTTTACGTGCTATTCTAATAGCAATGTTAATGTCTAAAGATTTTTTCTCCTTTAGTATTTTTGTTGCAGCTCTAATTGATGAACTGAACAATTTTTTATAATTTAATTTAGGTTTCTTAACATTTTTCTTTTTCTCCATACCCATACCAAATTATGTTTTGGCTTTCATAGCGTTAGTAACCATATATGCAAATGATTTTTCTGCAAGACTGCTATCTTTTGATAAAACTCGATCCTAAGCTGAATTTTCAAGAATTTTATCAGCTTGATGTCTAATATTTAAATCTTTATTTTTAGAATAAGCTGTCGTGATTTTTGCAGGCAGAGTTTAATAAATTGATTCCTTTATCACCTCGATTTAAACGTTTTTGTAGTTTAGTTCCAGGTCCACAGTATTGATATCCAGGAAGATGAAGTTCAACAGGAAGAGAGTTTATTATTTTATCTAGTAAACCTGCTCCAACGAAGGTGTTTTTATGACTAAATGACTTTTGATAATGTATAACCATCTTATATATTTATTTTTTTCTATAATAAAAGGTAACAAACATGAATTGCATTTAGTTATAAAAATGCAGTTAGTAAAACAACATAAAAATATTTTAGTTCGAAACATTGATGATTCATCGAACATCAGTTCAAAAATAAAACATAGTTCACTCTTACCAAATTCTATTCGTGCTCTAATAGTGGGACCATCAAATTGTGGAAAGACTAATGTTATGATTGGCTTACTAGAAAGTCCTAATTGCCTAAAATTTCAAAACATCTATTTATACTCAAAATCTCTATATCAGCCGAAATATGAATACTTGAAGAGATTAATTACACCTATTAAAGGAATGGGATATTACACATTCACCGAAAATGAATCAGTTATTCCCCCTGACAAAGCTAAAACTAATTCAAGTATGATATTTGATGATGTTGCATGTGAGAAGCAGAATAATATACGAGCTTATTTTTGTATGGGACGACATAGGGATGTTGATTCATTCTACTTGTGCCAAACTTATACCAGAATTCCCAAGCATTTAATAAGAGACAATGCCAATATGATTATAATGTTTAAGCAAGATGAGACAACTATGAAACATGTTTATAGGGATCATGTTGCCAGCGATATGAGTTATGCAAAGTTTCATGAAATTTGTCGATTGTGCTGGAAGGATAAATATGGATTTTTGATGATAAGCAAAGATAATGAATTAAACAATGAGCGCTACATAAAATTATTCGATTATTTCATAACAATATAAATTGCTCTACATAAAAGAAAAACTTTAGTATATAATCTGGCTTTAACCATAATAGATCTACATAGCTCTTGATATATCAACTATACCTGATCTAATTATCTACCTAATAAGCTGATCTGATACCTAATAAGCTGATCTGATACCTAATAAGTTGATCTGATACCTAATAAGCTGATCTAATAACCTGATCAGATACCTAATAAGCTGATCTGATACCTAATAACCTAATCTGATACCTAATAAGCTGATCTGATAACCTGATCAGATACCTAATAATCTGATCAGGTGCCTAATAAGCTGATCTGATATCCTGATCAGATACCTAATAAGTTGATCTGATACCTAATAACCTGATCTGATAACCTGATCAGGTATCTAATAAGCTGATCTGATACCTAATAACCTGATCTGATAACCTGATCAGGTACCTAATAAGCTGATCTGATAACCTGATCTGATACCTAATAAGCTGATCTAATAACCTGATCAGATACCTAATAAGCTGATCTGATACCTAATAAGCTGATCTGATAACCTGATCAGAAACCTAATAAGCTGATCTGATAACCTGATCTGATACCTAATAAGCTGATCTAATAACCTGATCAGATACCTAATAAGCTGATCTGATACCTAATAAGCTGATCTGATAACCTGATCAGATACCTAATAAGCTGATCTGATACCTAATAAGCTGATCTGATAACCTGATCAGATACCTAATAAGGTGATCTGATAGCTGGAAAATGGATGAAAAAATTTTAAAAGAATTGGTTGCGACAAGAAATGTCTTGAAGAAAAAGCTTCGTAGTATAAAAACTGGCGAAATAGACACACGTGAACAACTAAAAGATAAATTTAAACCTATAACAGATCCTTTAAACAAATTTATAAATAATTCTAATAATATCAATGGAATTATCAAAAAAGAAAAGAATGAGATGAAAACAGAAATTTAATATAATAACAGTTCTAATCATCTTAAGAAACCATCAATTAAGTTGGAGAAAAGTACACCAAAGAAACTTGTAGAAGAATCAATATTTGATACCAGCACTTCACTTGCTGATCCTAATGGTGAAAGTACTATTGATAATGATGACGACTTTTACTCTCAAAATTCAAATGCTGAAGAGAGTTACACTGACTTATCTGTTTTGGAAGGAAGAAATGAATTAGTTACTAACTATGGTCCACATAAAGATTTCAATAATGAATGGAAATTTGGTGATAGTAAGCTCAAATTAAATGAAAACAAAACACATGTTGGTAGTCATATATGGGCTCTAACACTAGGACTATTTTATGTAATGTTTCATAAAATACCAAAAAAATATGATAAATATGAACTAGAACTCTACAAAAAAATTTTAATTAATACAAATGCGTACAGAAGAGACTATAAACCTGATGGACAAATCAAGGGAACGAAAGCCTATAAATATAAACATATTATCAAAAAGATGTTTAAAGAGAAAAACCAGCAGACTTTATCAAAATCAAACTAAATAAGACAATATCTAATTATAAAGGTGATGGATTGATGCAGTTTAACCCTCATAAGCCAAACTGTATATACTGGGATGATCATAATGAGATGGTAGATCGACTTCGACTACTGGTATCATCACAAGCTGCAGGTCATACTAATCATAATAACGAAATTGTATCAATCATTGAAGAACTTCGCGAAGCTAATATAATAGAATAATCTAAATAAAGTATGTCTGTTGATAAATTTGGACATTATCTCAACGATACAAGCAATATAATTTCATTGAAAAATGCCCCTAAAATGTTGGGGTTCTTTATGGATACGAACAACAACATCGATGTCCAAAACAAAAGAATCAAAAATGTGGCAAAAGCTGTGGAAGAAAACGATGTTATCAATAAATTGTTTCTGCAAACTCAAATCGAAGAAATAGAACACAAGCTATTAAAATACTTTAAGGAAGATAACAACAATATTCATGATACTCTAAGAACTCAAATCGAAATGCTACAACATGCAATAATATTACAGTTGGAAGAGAATAAGAAAATGCAAGAAACTAATTCCAAAATCAAATAATTTTTGGAAGACGGATATCTACAAAAATTTGTTGAAAGTATACAAAAGAAAAGTTAATGAGAAGATTTATAGATGTGAAAAATACATGTTTGTGTCAGTAGCTAAAAGTGTAGCAAATAGATCACAACACATCAAAAATAATTCTTAATACTAAAAAATTACTTCAAAAAGAAATTTAGTAAATGAACTCCATAAACAAGCTCGAAAATCTTTTTTACGTCGTAGAGTTGTGATGAAAGGAATAGATAGCCTTCGGCAAGCTGATTTAGTTGAAATGAGAAATTATTCTATGGACAATAAAAATTATAGATTTTTGTTAACTGTAATTGACACATTCTCCAAATTTGCATGGGCAGTACCACTTAAAACAAAAGCTGCACTTGAAACAATCCAAGCCATGTCAGATATTTTTCAATTGGGATGAGTACCAAAAAACCTACAAACAGATGATGGTAAAGAATTTTTCAATAAACACTTTGGAAAATTGATGGATAAGTACAACACTAATCACTATTCAACCTATAGCAGAATGAAAGCATCAATAGTAGAACGATTTAATAGAACAGTAAAAGGGATGATGTGGAAAGAATTTAGTTTTAATGGTACATGCAATTGGCTTGATATCTACAAAGATCTATTAGAAGCATATAACAGAAAAGCTCATCGTACCATTAAAATGGCTCCAATTAAAGTCAACTCTTCAAATGAGAAAAAATTATTGAATACAGTATACAGTAATTTGAAAATGTATAAAATATCGAAATATAATGTTGGTGATCATGTGCGCATAAGCAAATATAAGCATATTTTTGAAAAAGGCTATACTCCAAATTGGACAACAGAAATTTTCACAATTAAATCTATTCAAAATACATATCCCACAACATACATATTAGAAGATTATCGTGGAAGTCCTATTAAAGGTGGATTTTATGATGAAGAACTTTTAAAAACAAGATTTCCTAATACACATCTAGTTGAAAAGATTGGAGCCAAAGCATTTGCTAAATGGTTAGCATTTATTAACGATCACAATTCTTGGATAAGTAAAGATGAAATATTATAGTTTAAACAATATCAGCAATTATTATACATACATACTTAGTACTTAAGATTATAATGTAAATTTAAAATAAAAAAGATGAAATAAATATGTAAATCCTTTTTATAAACAATTTTGTGTTGAACTTATTTATTCGTAATCAGACAGTCGTAATGTCAATAACACTTACTCTAAGCTCCAACTCATCAGAGTTATCTGCTAATTACTTCCCACCTATTGATTTAAATGGGGCATATGAGTATGCTCTAACTGATTTTTATTCATATAATAGCATCCCAAATGTTCATGTCTACAACAATTTGTTTCATATAGGTGAAAATGTGATTGAAATACCAAGTGGATGTTATGAATTGAATGATATAGTTGATTATATAGATAAACAATATAAACAATCCAGAAAATAGAATTTTTATAGAAGCCAATAACAATACAATGCAAGTTAAAGTCAACAGCTCTAAGGATGCAATATATTTTAATAAAGAAAATACAATTGGAAAACTCTTGGGATTCAATAGTAAAATCCTAACTCCAAACGTAAATCATTATTCTGATCTTCCAGTTAATATTTTCAAGGTGAATCTGTTGCGAATTGAAAGTAGTATCGCTGTTAATACATATATGAATAATTTCAAGGCGCATACACTACATGAATTTCCGATTAATGTGTCCCCAGGCTATAAAATAGATGAGATACCTCAAAATCTCATCTATTTACCGGTGAACTGCAGAGAGATAAGTGCACTAGCTCTACGAGTAGTTGATCAGCACGGTGATTTAATTAATTTCCGAGGAGAGGAAATAACAACACGAATTCATTTAAGACCAACTAAATAATGCTAATATTCAACTCGAGTATATCACAGAATATAGCAACAACAACAACACCATCAGCATACGAACCTAAAATATTATTACGACAATTAAAGAGGTCAATTCATCAAAAAACTCTAACGACAGCAAGTAAAAATTTTCTCAAGTCATTGAACTTTAAATTGAAGGCAAAATGAGTTCAATAATAAATGTCTTAGATAAACCCTTATCTGATGAAAATATAATCAAAAAGGACTATCATACATATGTGCCATACCTACAATCCTACAACAATTATGATGAAATTCGCTTTTCAATTCAAAATCAAGATTTGTATGTGTTACCCAGTGAAAGTTATATATATGTCGAGGGATCTGTTATAGATGAGAAAACCTCCACATCTCTTTGATGAAATTCGTTATGAACTTAATGGTATTGAAATTGATCATACAAGATATTTAGGAGGCACAAGTACCATAAAAAACTTGGTTTCTTTATCACCAACGGAAAGCACTGGAATGCAGAATGCTGGCTGGAATAAAATTGATGATTTAAAACTTGTTAATGGATATTTTAACTTTTATGTACCCTTAAAAATGCTTTTGGATTTCGCTGAAGACTACAACAAAGTCATACTAAATGGAAAACATGAATTGATACTCTTGCGTAATAAGAACGATGAAGATCTTGTACACTCGAGCGTTTCCACGGATAAGGCAAAACTTTCAATTTCACTCATCTCATGGAGAATTCCACATGTACAATTATCTGATTTTAGCAAGTTGAATATGATAAAAATTATTAACAATGGTGCTTCTATACCGATGGCATTCCGTAGTTGGGATTGTCATGTTAATCCACAACTTAATACAGGAACAAGTCATATCTGGAATGTTAAATTAGCTGCAAGTAGAGAACGACCCCGTTTTGTATTGATTGCTTTTCAACAAGAAAATAAGTTTGTTCATTGTGACCTGACAAATTTAAAAGTACATTTAAATTCAGTATCATATCCATATGATGACCTAAATATCAAATTTATTAATGAACGCTATGCAATTCTATATGATATGTATCTAAGATTACATGAGAGAATCTCAACCGCTTCTAACTGCTCAAGAATTTAAAAATAATGCACCGATTATTGTTGTAGATGTCAGCCATCAAAACGAATCGCTCAATAACGGACCAATTGATATAAAAATTGAATTTGAAACAGCTACAAATATTGCCTTAAAGACATCAGCTTACTGCATTCTTATTCATGATCGCATAACTGAATATGTATCCATAAAAGGACAAGTCCGAAAAGTCTTATAAATTAAACAATATGGAAGATAATATAGTTTGTATAGATATGCAAGGATTCAAAAGCGATTCAAATGAATTCATCGCAAAAGAAGTAGCGGTCGTTTTTAACAACAATGAAGCCATAAATTTCATAATAAAACCACCCTTTGATTTTAAATGTCTATCGCCAAAGAAGCAAAAAGAAGTAAACTTGGTAACAAAGAACTATCATCACCTAAAGTGGAACGATGGATCAGTCACATTTCAAAGCGTCTGCAAGTTTTTAAAAGCTAATGTACGCTATTCTAAAATATATGTTAAAGGAGAAGAAAAGAGACAATGGCTAGAAAAAATACTTAAAAAAAAGTTTTTAACATCGAGGACTTTGGATGCATCAACTTTAAACAAATGGAAATTAAATATCCCGAGTATTTCTATTGTAATTATCATACATATGGTGTTTGCGCATTAAGAAATGCTCTTGTACTAACAAAAGAAATATCTTGTTTAAATAATTTATGTATACAAATTATTATTATTATTGTCTTAACATTAACAATTTTAAAATGTTTTAATCACTTAAATATATTTAATAAAAATGAAATGCATAGAAAAAAAATTAAAACAACAGTTTTTTTTATTTCAAATACAGCAAAACTAAATGATGACTAATGAAATGATGACTCATTCTCAAAACATATGCAGCTGAATAAAAAAAGCAATAAACATGATTCTGCCAAACAAATAATCAAATTATTATCCCAAGAAATAAACAAGACGGACATTTGAAACGACATACACACATTCTTAACAAATCTAAAGATAAAAAACCCACACACACACAATCAAACAGCCACGCACCCACAGCCGCACACAATCACACACCCTCACCCCCCACACATCCACGCACCCACAGCCACGCACAAAGTAAATGTAAACACAAGCACCACAAAAAATTATCAAGAACAAAAAAAATAATAATAGCCACACAATAAACCCCGTAGGAACCCAAGTCGACTTTTTTATCAACAAGTTTGGTGACGTTGTCATCAAACTTGTCTACACTCTTTATTTCCACATATAATCTAAAACACTACCCAATCTCTCAATATGACCCCATAAGAACCACACAGTCTATAGTAAGCCAATACTTCCAAGTTCCACACTCACTACCCAATGTCTCAATATCACCCCATTAGAACCACATTGTCTATAGTAAGCCAATACTTTCAAGCTCCAAACTCACTACCCAATCTCTCAATATGACCCCATAAGAACCACATTGTCTATAGTAAGCCAATACTACCAAGTCCCGAACTCACTACTCACTGTCTCAATATCACCCCATAAAAACAACACCCTAAATGTCTATAACACCAAAAAGCATTACCCGCACTATAATTTTTCACAATCTTCACTATACACATTTTGCCTACAGGGCACTTTAATTTTTTTTCCTACGCATATCAAATTACACTTTTGTTTATTTAACAATTAAAATTTCAAAATTTCAAATTTTAATTACCCAAAATTTAAAATTTTAATTGTGGTCGTGGCCCCAGTTCCTATCTACTAAGTAGCTTAAGTTTGGGTCTAGAACCTATGACTGGGTATCTTAATTATGTCAATTGACACCTTGGCGAACCAGTATCGTGACCTGTCTTGCGACAGGTTCTTTTCTCTCTCTAGGGTAATTGAATAGGTTAGGGAAGAATATTAGTTTCAATATTCACCATTGATTATTAGATAAAAATTAATTTTAGCAAAAAAATTTTATTTAAGAATGCCGTCGGAAAAAAAATTTTAAATAGTGTGTGTGAATGAAAGAATATAGCTAAAAGGTTGTATGCTTTAGCCCGTGTCTTACAAATCGTTTTTTATTGTTTTGAAGCATATCAGGATTATTATGTATGGAGTACTCGATCTATGTTTGCTGGTTAAATTATTAGATTGATACCTACTGACGTGCCTACTACATTTACAGAGTTTTAATAATTGTCTTTGTTGTTTACCTTTTTAATAATAATATCCGTTAAAATTTCATTTTATTGACAATTTCAAGTAAATATATTATAAGGTGAAGAAGTAACATTGGTTTAAAAGTGATAGAAAGAAACATAATTAGGTTATATCTGTTATTTTGAAAGCGTGTATTATTTTAATATTCTGATAAAGTTAATATATATATATATATATATATATATATATATATATATATATATATATATATATATATATATATATATATATATATATATATATATATATATATATATATATATATATATATATATATATATATATATATATATATATATATATATATATATATATATATATATATATATATATATATATATATATATATATATATATATATATATATATATATATATATATATATATATATATATATATATATATATATATATATATATATATATATATATATATATATATATATATATATATATATATATATATATATATATATATATATATATATATATATATATATATATATATATATATATATATATATATATATATTAAATTAATACGGATTTTTTTTTGGAATATATTATGTAAACAAGTTTTTGTCCACATAAGTCCATTTTTCTCAAGAACCGTTCAACCGATTTTCTCCAAATAAACTTTCTTATATTGGTTTAAGAACGCTCTTTCAGGAAATTTATATATTGAAATGATTCATTTGGTCAGTTTTAAGTTAAATGAACTTGTACGGATTTTTTTGGAATCTCCACATATACATACATATTAACCTTCTCATAATAAATATTTTCGGTTAGGCTTATTGGACTCACCATCGCTACTTTCAAGATCAATTTCAATTAAAGATACAAAGTGACAATATCTATTTAAAAAATGAGCTCCTCAAAAAATTTAATATCAAAATTTAATTCTCTGAACAACAAAAGTTTAATTCACATAAAGGATCTAGATGTAGCTGCTAAATATCCTGTTCCAAATATAACACGGATAACAACAAAATATGGACCAACACTAAGAGTTGAGATGGAAAAAATATAATGTTTCTACCTAAAAGATATAATACTCTGACAGATGATGAAATTAAGGATCTCTCGAGTGGTGAACAAAGCTTAATCCTTGAGAGTGAGATGGACGAATTTTTGATTCAAAATGCTCAATATCCCATTTGGGGATAAAAAAAAATAAAAAATAAATTCTGTATAGTAAATTATAAATAAATAAATAAAAATGCATTTAAGAGTTTTGTGAAATATATATATAACTACAATTGTGTTTTTTATTTAATATTTTCAGTTATTTCATAAAGAAACTTAAGACATAAATGACCACAGGTAAATGTAATAAAATTCTGATGTTGATTATGGTTGTATTTTATATTTGTGCCCAGATATTTGAGTACTTCCGAAGGAGGTTGTAAGTTTCCAAAACTATCGAAATATTTTTTTTCATTGATGTTGTTATAATATGCTACCCACTCTGGTACACATTGATATATCCTGTTGATATATTCCAATTGATTGTTGATATATCCAAATTGATTATGCCACATTATTTTTTCTTTGATCGTTTTGGTAATGAGTCCAACATGAAAACTCCTTTAAAATGTGGAATTTTGTTTGAAAAAATTTCTCAAGTCGACTTCTAATAGTGGTCTATTAGGAAGCATTTTTAAGAGTTTTTTGTCTGCTCTTTATAAACTAAACCATAACCCTTTTTATATGGTTTTAGCTAAAGTCCTTTCCCAACAGCTATAGATTCCTTAGCTTTATTATGGCGAGTTGCTTTATCAAGCTGATTTTTTGCATTCTTTGTCGCATTTACAGCCTTAGCTATGGCAGCACCTCCAGTGGATAGACTTCCAATTGCAACCAGAGCAGTTAAACTCGGTATTAGTGGTAAAAAACCACAAATTTTTGGTACATTTATTATGCGAGGTATTATAACTTGGGATTTTCTGCCTTTTAATGTTTTGTTGATCGTTTTACGTGCTATTCTAATAGCAATGTTAATGTCTAAAGATTTTTTCTCCTTTAGTATTTTTGTTGCAGCTCTACTTGATGAACTGAACAATTTTTTAAAATTTGATTTAGGTTTCTTAACATTTTTCTTTTTCTCCATACCCATACCAAATTATTTTTTGGCTTTCATAGCGTTAGTAACCATATATGCAAATGATTTTTCTGCAAGACTGCTATCTTTTGATAAAACTCGATCCTAAGCTGAATTTTCAAGAATTTTATCAGCTTGATGTCTAATATTTAAATCTTTATTTTTAGAATAAGCTGTCGTGATTTTTGCAGGCAGAGTTTAATAAATTGATTCCTTTATCACCTCGATTTAAACGTTTTTGTAGTTTAGTTCCAGGTCCACAGTATTGATATCCAGGAAGATGAAGTTCAACAGGAAGAGAGTTTATTATTTTATCTAGTAAACCTGCTCCAACGAAGGTGTTTTTATGACTAAATGACTTTTGATAATGTATAACCATCTTATATATTTATTTTTTCTATAATAAAAGGTAACAAACATGAATTGCATTTAGTTATAAAAATGCAGTTAGTAAAACAACATAAAAATATTTTAGTTCGAAACATTGATGATTCATCGAACATCAGTTCAAAAATAAAACATAGTTCACTCTTACCAAATTCTATTCGTGCTCTAATAGTGGGACCATCAAATTGTGGAAAGACTAATGTTATGATTGGCTTACTAGAAAGTCCTAGTTGCCTAAAATTTCAAAACATCTATTTATACTCAAAATCTCTATATCAGCCGAAATATGAATACTTGAAGAAATTAATTACACCTATTAAAGGAATGGGATATTACACATTCACTGAAAATGAATCAGTTATTCCCCCTGACAAAGCTAAAACTAATTCAAGTATGATATTTGATGATGTTGCATGTGAGAAGCAGAATAATATACGAGCTTATTTTTGTATGGGACGACATAGGGATGTTGATTCATTCTACTTGTGCCAAACTTATACCAGAATTCCCAAGCATTTAGTAAGAGACAATGCCAATATGATTATAATGTTTAAGCAAGATGAGACAACTATGAAACATGTTTATAGGGATCACGTTGCCAGCGATATGAGTTATGCAAAGTTTCATGAAATTTGTCGATTGTGCTGGAAGGATAAATATGGATTTTTGATGATAAGCAAAGATAATGAATTAAACAATGAGCGCTACAGCAAATTATTCGATTATTTCATAACAATATAAATTGCTCTACATAAAAGAAAAACTTTAGTATATAATCTGGCTTTAACCATAATAGATCTACATAGCTCTTGAAATATCAACTATACCTGATCTAATTATCTACCTAATAAGCTGATCTGATACCTAATAAGTTGATCTGATACCTAATAAGCTGATCTAATAACCTGATCAGATACCTAATAAGCTGATCTGATACCTAATAACCTGATCTGATACCTAATAAGCTGATCTGATAACCTGATCACATACCTAATAATCTGATCAGGTGCCTAATAAGCTGATCTGATACCCTGATCAGATACCTAATAAGCTGATCTGATACCTAATAACCTGATCTGATAACCTGATCAGGTATCTAATAAGCAGATCTGATACCTAATAACCTGATCTGATAACCTGATCAGGTACCTAATAAGCTGATTTGATAACCTGATCTGATACCTAAACAGCTGATCTAATAACCTGATCAGATACCTAATAAGCTGATCTGATACCTAATAAGCTGATCTGATAACCTGATCAGAAACCTAGTAAGCTGATCTGATAACCTGATCAGATACCTAATAAGCTGATCTGATAACCTGATCAGATACCTAATAAGCTGATCTGATAACCTGATCAGATACCTAATAAGCTGATCTGATACCTAATAAGCTGATCTGATAGCCTGATCAGATACCTAATAAGGTGATCTGATAGCTGGAAAATGGATGAAAAAATTTTAAAAGAATTGGTTGCGACAAGAAATGTCTTGAAGAAAAAGCTTCGTAGTATAAAAACTGGCGAAATAGACACACGTGAACAACTAAAAGATACATTTAAACCTATAACAGATCCTTTAAACAAATTTATAAATAATTCTAATAATATCAATGGAATTATCAAAAAAGAAAAGAATGAGATGAAAAGAGAAATTTAATAAAATAACAGTTCTAATCATCTTAAGAAACCATCAATTAAGTTGGAGAAAAGTACACCAAAGAAACTTGTAGATCCTAATGGTGAAAGTACTATTGATAATGATGACGACTTTTACTCTCAAAATTCAAATGCTGAAGAGAGTTACACTGACTTATCTGTTTTGGAAGGAAGAAATGAATTAGTTACTAACTATGGTCCACATAAAGATTTCAATAATGAATGGAAATTTGGTGATAGTAAGCTCAAATTAAATGAAAACAAAACACATGTTGGTAGTCATATATGGGCTCTAACACTAGGACTATTTTATGTAATGTTTCATAAAATACCAAAAAAATATGATAAATATGAACTAGAACTCTACAAAAAAATTTTAATTAATACAAATGCGTACAGAAGAGACTATAAACCTGATGGACAAATCAAGGGAACGAAAGCCTATAAATATAAACATATTATCAAAAAGATGTTTAAAGAGAAAAACCAGCAGACTTTATCAAAATCAAACTAAATAAGACAATATCTAATTATAAAGGTGATGGATTGATGCAGTTTAACCCTCATAAGCCAAACTGTATATACTGGGATGATCATAATGAGATGGTAGATCGACTTCGACTACTGGTATCATCACAAGCTGCAGGTCATACTAATCATAATAACGAAATTGTATCAATCATTGAAGAACTTCGCGAAGCTAATATAATAGAATAATCTAAATAAAGTATGTCTGTTGATAAATTTGGACATTATCTCAACGATACAAGCAATATAATTTCATTGAAAAATGCCCCTAAAATGTTGGGGTTCTTTATGGATACGAACAACAACATCGATGTCCAAAACAAAAGAATCAAAAATGTGGCAAAAGCTGTGGAAGAAAACGATGTTATCAATAAATTGTTTCTGCAAACTCAAATCGAAGAAATAGAACACAAGCTATTAAAATACTTTAAGGAAGATAACAACAATATTCATGATACTCTAAGAACTCAAATCGAAATGCTACAACATGCAATAATATTACAGTTGGAAGAGAATAAGAAAATGCAAGAAACTAATTCCAAAATCAAATAATTTTTGGAAGACGGATATCTACAAAAATTTGTTGAAAGTATACAAAAGAAAAGTTAATGAGAAGATTTATAGATTTGAAAAATACATGTTTGTGTCAATAGCTAAAAGTGTAGCAAATAGATCACAACACATCAAAAATAATTCTTAATACTAAAAAATTACTTCAAAAATAATTTTAGTAAATGAACTCCATAAACAAGCTCGAAAATCTTTTTTACGTCGTAGAGTTGTGATGAAAGGAATAGATGACCTTTGGCAAGCTGATTTAGTTGAAATGAGAAATTATTCTATGGACAATAAAAATTATAGATTTTTGTTAACTGTAATTGACACATTCTCCAAATTTGCAAAACAAAAACTGAACTTTATATTTTTCAATTGGGACGAGTACCAAGAAACCTACAAACAGATGATGGTAAAGAATTTTTCAATAAACACTTTGGAAAATTGATGGATAAGTACAACATTAATCACTATTCAACCTATAGCAGAATGAAAGCATCAATAGTAGAACGATTTAATAGAACATTAAAAGGGATGATGTGGAAAGAATTTAGTTTTAATGGTACATGCAATTGGCTTGATATTTACAAAGATCTATTGGAAGCATATAACAGAAAAGTTCATCGTACCATTAAAATGGCTCCAATTAAAGTCAACTCTTCAAATGAGAAAAAATTATTGAATACAGTATACAGTCATTTGAAAATGTATAAAATATCGAAATTTAATGTTGGTGATCATGTGCGCATAAGCAAATATAAGCATATTTTTGAAAAAGGCTATACTCCAAATTGGACAACAGAAATTTTCACAATTAAATATATTCACAATACATATCCCACAACATACATATTAGAAGATTATCGTGGAAATCCTATTAAAGGTGGATTTTATGATGAAGAACTTTTAAAAACAAGATTTCCTAATACATATCTAGTTGAAAATATTATTAAAACCAGAGGAGCCAAAGCGTTTGCTAAATGGTTAGCATTTATTAACGATCACAATTCTTGGATAAGTAAAGATGAAATATTATAGTTTAAACAATATCAGCAATTATTATACATACATACTTAGTACTTAAGATTATAATGTAAATCTAAAATAAAAAAGATGAAATAAATATGTAAATCCTTTTTATAAACAATTTTGTGTTGAACTTATTTATTCGTAATCAGACAGTCGTAATGTCAACTCATCAGAGTTATCTGCTAATTAAATGGCGCATATGAGTATGCTCTAACTGATTTTCATTCATATAATAGCATGCCAAATGTTCATGTCTACAACAATTTGTTTCATATAGGTGAAAATGTGATTGAAATACCAATGGATGTTATGAATTGAATGATATAGTTGATTATATAGAGGAACAATATAAACGCTACAATCCAGAAAGTAGAATTTTTATAGAAGCCAATAACAATACAATGCAAGTTAAAGTCAACAGCTCTAAGGATGCAATATATTTTAATAAAGAAAATACAATTGGAAAACTCTTGGGATTCAATAGTAAAATCCTAACTCCAAACGTAAATCATTATTCTGATCTTCCAGTTAATATTTTCAAGGTGAATCTGTTGCGAATTGAAAGTAGTATCGCTGGTAATACATATATGAATAATTCCAAGGCGCACACACTTCATGAATTTCCGATTAATGTGTCCCCAGGCTATAAAATAGATGAGATACCTCGAAATCTCATCTATTTACCGGTGAACTCCAGAGAGAAAAGTTCACTAGCTCTACGAGTAGTTGATCAGCACGGTGATTTAATTAATTTCCGAGGAGAGGAAATAACAACACGAATTCATTTAAGACCAACTAAATAATGCTAATATTCAACTCGAGTATATCACAGAATATAGCAACAACAACACCATCAGCATACGAACCTAAAATATTATTACGACCTAAACCACAATTAAAGAGGTCAATTCATCAAAAAACTCTAACGACAGCAAGTAAAAATTTTCCCAAGTCATTGAACTTTAAATTGAAGGCAAAATGAGTTCAATAATAAATGTCTTAGATAAACCCTTATCTGATGAAAATATACCCAAAAAGGATTATCATACATATGTGCCATACCTACAAGCCTACAACAATAATGATGAAATTCGCATTTCAATTCAAAATCAAGATTTGTATGTGTTACCCAGTGAAAGTTATATATATATGTCGAGGGATCTGTTGTAGATGAGAAAACCTCCACATCTACAGACAACTTTATATTAAAAAACAACTTTGTTGCATATCTCTTTGATGAAATTCGTTATGAACTTAATGGTATTGAAATATATCATACAAGATATTTAGGAGGCACAAGTACCATAAAAAACTTGGTTTCTTTATCACCAACGGAAAGCACTGGAATGCAGAATGCTGGCTGGAATAAAATTTAAAACTTGTTAATGGATATTTTAACTTTTATGTACCCTTAAAAATGCTTTTGGGTTTCGCTGAAGACTACAACAAAGTCATACTAAATGGAAACATGAATTGATACTCTTGCGTAATAAGAACGATGAAGATCTTGTACACTCGAGCGTTTCCACGGAAAAAGCAAAACTTTCAATTTCACTCATCTCATGGAGAATTCCACATGTACAATTATCTGATTTTAGCAAGTTGAATATGATAAAAATTATTAACAATGGTGCTTCTATACCGATGGCATTCCGTAGTTGGGATTGTCATGTAATTCACAACTTAATACAGGAGCAAGTCATATCTGGAATGTTAAATTAGCTGCAAGTAGAGAACGACCGCGTTTTGTATTTATTGCTTTTCAACAAGAAAATAAGTTTGTTCATTGTGACCTGACAAATTTAAAATTACATTTAAATTCAGTATCATATCCATATGATGACCTAAATATCAAATTTAAGAATGAACGCTATGCAATTCTATATGATATGTATCTAAGAGTTCAACAGAGCTATTACATGAGAGAATCTCAACCGCTTCTAACTGCTCAAGAATTTAAAAATAATGCACCGATTATTGTAGTAGATGTCAGCCATCAAAACGACTCGCTCAATAACGGACCAATTGATATACAAATTGAATTTGAAACAGCTACAAATATTGCCTTAAAGACATCAGCTTACTGCATTCTTATTCATGATCGCATAATTGAATATGTACCCATAAAAGGACAAGTCCGAAAAGTCTTATAAATTAAACAATATGGAAGATAATATAGTTTGTATAGATATGCAAGGATTCAAAAGCGATTCAAATGATTTCATCGCAAAAGAAGTAGCGGTCGTTTTTAACAACAATGAAGCCATAAATTTCATTATAGAAAAAAGAAGCAAAAAGAAGTAAACTTGGTAACAAAGAACTATCATCACCTAAAGTGGAACGATGGATAAGTCACATTTCAAAGCGTCTGCAAGTTTTTAAAAGCTAATGTACGCTATTCTAAAATATATGTTAAAGGAGAAGAAAAGAGACAATGGCTAGAAAAAATACTTAAAAAAAGTTTTTAACATCGAGGACTTTGGATGCATCAACTTTAAACAAATGGAAATTAAATATCCCGATTATTTATATTGTAATTATCATACATATGGTGTTTGCGCATTAAGAAATGCTCTTTTACTAACAAAAGAAATATCTAGCTTAAAATAATGTATATATACAAATTATTATTATTATTGTCTTAAAATTAACAATTTTAAAACTTTTTAATCACTTAAATATATATAATAAAAATTAAATGCATAGAAAAAAATTAAAACAACTGTTTTTATTTCAAATACAACACAACTAAATGATGACTAATAAAATGTTGTAATCAAATGATGACTCATTCTCAAAACATATCCAGCTGAATAAACAAAGCCATAAACATGATTCTGCAAAACAAATAATGAGATGGACATTTCAAATGATGACTCATTCTCAAAACATGTGCAGCTGAATAAACAAAGCAATAAACATGATTCTGCAAAAAAATAATCAAATTATTATCCCAAGAAATAAACAAGACGGACATTTGAAACGACATACACACATTCTTAACAAATCTAAAGATAAGAAAAAAGAAACATACACACACAAACAAACAGCCACGCACCCACAGCCGCACACATCCACACACCCCCACCCCCCACACATCCACGCACCAACAGCCACGCACAAAGTAAATGTAAACACAAGCACCACAAAATAGCCATAAATAAATCCCTTAGGATCCATGGGGTCAACTGTCTTCAAGTCACCTCTTGTGTCGACAAGTTTGGTGACATTGTCACCAAATAGTCTACACTCTTTATTCTACCTATAATGGACAGATAAGTTTTTGACAGCCTCTCTAGTGCGATCTCCAAAGTCTCAATATAATCCCCATTAGAAGCATATAGTCTATACTCAATCAATTGTTCATAGGTCACTATCTCAACACAATCACAACCCACGAAGCAGCGGAAAACATCCAGGGTCTATGGTAGGAATCGAACCCCACGACCTCTCTACTGACAAGCTAGCATCGATACCACTCACCCACAGAAACACCCATATCCGAAATTCATATAACACAAAACATTATAATATAATTTCACACTAACACTCATCATTAACTCAATAATAATTCATCACAATTTTTTTAACCACATTTTACCTACAGGGCACTTTCATTTTTTTTACACGGGTATCAAATTACACATTTGTTTATTTAACAATTAAAATTTCAAAATTTCAAATTTTAATTACCCAAATTTTAAAATTTTAATGGGGGCCAGACATACTGTTCCCTACTACTAAAAACCCCTCTCAACAAGACTTCTAAAACGTGGTGTCGGCAAGCTAGGTACAGGAACTCTTGACCTAACATCTGCTCCAGGAGATTGCATGCTCCATTGAGTCTCCCAGTATTTGATGCTGTTGTATAGCCACGACCGAGCTAACGAGACACCATTCCTCTAGACATTCACATACTGCTAGAGGTTGTTCCTCCACTGAGCTACTGTTAGTTTCAGGAACGCCCAGGTGTTGTTCTTTAGTCCCATGTGATACCAGAACAGCAACCCGTTCTTTCTGTTCTGTTTTGAGGATACTTGGTAGTAGCTTTCCATCCCAGTGCACGCCAACAGCCTCGTTTTGGGGTATCTAAGGTCTGTCTTGAATTTGTTCCGTGTATTTTTCACAGCGTTGAGATAGTGACCTATGAACAATTGATTGAGTATAGACTAGATGGTTCTAATGGGGATTATATTGAGACTTTGGAGATCGCACTAGAGAGGCTGTCAAACACTTCTCTGTCCATTATAGGTAGAATAAAGAGTGTATACTATTTGGTGACAATGTCACCAAACTTGTCGACACAAGAGGTGACTTGAAGACAGTTGGCCCCATGGATCCTACAGGAATTTATTTATGGCTATTTTGTGGTGCTTGTGTTTACATTTAAAATGTAGTTGTGTTTATTTAAGCATGTCCGTCCCCCAATTGACTGGTGGAGGGTTTATATATTTTCAGAATGTGGTTATGGAAGTGTTAGAGGGGGGGTGTTACGTTCCAATTAATATGTATGCATATACATACGTACATACAATAAGCGTTTGCTTTTTGTTTATAATATTTTTTTATGTCAAGTGGGGGTATTTGTTTTTTGCATCAAATAATCACATGATCGTTTGGATTTGTACCTGTGTTGCTTAGTATGACAGATGGTCTGAAATTTTTGTTTACGTTAAATATGCATGCTTAAGCTTGTTGGTGTTTTTTGTTTATTCAGGTGGATGTGTTGGAGAATGAGTCATCATCCTAATTTTTGTTTGTTGGTGGGGGTTGGTTAGAGGTTGTGTTTGCATAAAGAGTCTGTACATGTGGATTGATGTCTGTCTGTCCATATTAAAATGTTGCTTAATTTTGTTTATTTTTTGATAAGGGAATTTGATTTTTACAGCATTATGAAATTGTAGTGTGTGTGTGTGTGTACATATAGTTGTGTATGGCTACATCTACATACATTTGTATGTGTTCTCCTTGATTTTGTGCTGATCGTGCGAGTTCTTGCTGTTGCTATGTATATGAATTTCATAATATTTCTACATGTGGGTTGATGTCTGTCCGTGAGAATATATATTTGTGTATGTGAGATGTTCATAGCTTGATGTTTTTTTCAATTTGTTAGTGTGAGTATGGGGGGCGTGAGAATTTCTGTCTGTCTGTGGGAATTTCTATATGTCTGCATGTGTGAATTTGATTCTGTCCATGATTTGTAGGTATGTTGTTAAAATAGTTTGAATTGTTTTTGTGGGCGACATGTGATGTACATATGTAGTATAAAATGTTGTCATGTATGTGACCTTCCCTATTGTTTATATGTTTATGCTAAAATCCGTTTGATTAGATCTGTGTTTTATAATACTGTGGACGACAAATTTTTTTTTTATTTTGTCAAGCTTATTTTTGTTCTATGTATGTTAAATTCAATTTGTTTATATTCAAAGTTTTAAAATGTTTTGTTTCTATTTATTTAAGCTTGTCCATATTTGACTCAACGTCAGTCGGTTGGTAAACGGTTTGTATATTTTCATTATGTGGTTATGAAAGTGTGAGAGGGGAGGAGGAGCTCTGTTAAGTTATACTAAATGTTCTGAGTACGCTTTGCTCTATGTTTGTATTCATTTTCTTCAAGTGAGACCTTTTGTTTGTTTTGTTGCAAAATATTCGCATGATCGTTTGGATTTGTAGTTGTGTGTAGCTAATAAATATCCTGATATATTTTATTTGAAATATATATTTTGTTTGCAGAGGTTTTTTTTATGTACAAATGCATTTCAGTTGTTCAATATTTTGGGACCATAGTATTGATAACCAGAGTTTTTGAATAGGGTTAATGAACTTGTGATGGATATTTTGATTTCTTTATTTTAATGTAACAATTGTAGATAGATGTTAAGGTGACATTATTATTTTATGGGGTTTTGTCTGTCCGACTATTACTTCGTTGGTGAGACGAAGGTGTCGTTATGACACCTTCGTTTATTTATTTAAGAAACAGTGTTTCGTATTGCTAGACAAAGGAATTTGAATTTCACAATACATAGTATGAAATTTTATTGTATGTTATGTTTGTGTATGAGTATTATTTCATCACTTTTTTGTAGGTGTGTGTTGAGTTGAGTGTGTGTATACGATATTTGTCTGTTTTGATCGATCTAGTATCTATATAAAATTTGCTATTTTGTAGGTTGTTGTTTATGTATGTATGTATATAAATTTCGTTTTGTGGTTGTACATATTCATTTTTCTTTTAAAATTTTTTATGTACATATTCTTAATTCTGCTGACTTGGATATTTTTGTTTATCATTTGAACTGTATAGATAAAGATTGTATAGTCTTGGGCTTGTAGTGGTAGTTGTTGTGCATTTACATCACTATCTTTATCACTTTGTGTGATTGTTTTTCAATGAGCTCTACACGAGGACCAGAAGATTAATTTTTTTGGGAAGAAGTCATGGGAGGTTTTCATGACACAGGAAATTTATTTTAGTATTCGGCGGTTATATTTTTGAGGGCGAAAGGTCTATCAATATACTTATTACATGTTTGTTGTTCTTTAATTTGAATGCTTATGCCTACATATACATGGAAGACAGGAACATTAATTATTTCTATCACTTTTACATCCGATATTTTTAATAATTTTAATGAGTTTATTTGATATACAAAGATATTTCTTTACATTAAATATTTTATCAAGTAGGGATTTTATAAGTTAACTTTTCTCTTGACCACTGGAAAGTAGTATGTATATGGTATTAGTATGCTGTGATCGATATTGATGTGTTCTATTGTTTGAGTTTTGTTTTATTTTTCTGAAGCGTGTCATTCAACGTACATATGTATGTATATTACTTAATAATACATACATTTTCTTATACTGATTTGCTAAACAAGGTTTTTTTTGATGTGCAGAGTAAAGCTGGTTGTTTTAAAACACCAGCGTTTAATAAAACATTCTAAAAAATGAAAGAAGCAAGTGTTTATTATAGAGATTGTGATGATTACATGTTTGAAAAATTTTGATAAAAATAAATGCAAAATCTAAGATGAAAGTAATTATTTAGGCTTTCTAGTTCAATTATTTGAATTAATGTAATTTCAAATTATTATTATGAATGAGATTCGGTAAAATCTGTTGACTAATTCCATACCGAAACTGAATATACAAATACGTACTATTTTTATGTCAAAAACACCAACAAGATTAAGCATGCATATTTAACGTAAACAAACATTTCAGACCATCTGTCATACTAAGCAACACAGGTACAAATCCAAACGATCATGTGATTATTTGATGCAAAAAACAAATACCCCCACTTGACACATATCCTTGAAAATTCAATTTAATTGTAGATATATTTCGGAATATTATTACTCGATATCTTTTTGAATATTATTAAATTACAGATTGATAAGAAGTCAACTACCAAAATATTCCCATTAGATTCAAGTAGTAGGGAACTGGGGACACGACCGCAATTAAAATTTTAAAATTTGGGTAATTAAAATTTGAAATTTTGAAATTTTAATTGTTAAATAAACAAAAGTGTAATTTGATACCCGTGGGGGGAAAAAATGAAAGTACCCTGTAGGTAAACTGTTGTCAAAAAATTGTGATGAATTATTATTGAGTTAAAGTGCTAGTGTGAAACTATATTATAGATAATGTTTTGTGTTAGATGAATTTCGGATATGGGTGTATCTGTGGGTGAGTGGGGTTCGATACCTACCATAGACCCTGGATGTTTTCCGTTGCTTCGTGGATTGTGGTTGTGTTGAGATAGTGACCTAGGAACAATTAATTGAGTATAGACTGTGTGGTTCTTATGGGGTCATATTGAGAGATTGGGTAGTGTTTTAGATTATATGTGGAAATAAAGAGTGTAGACAAGTTTGGTGATAACGTCACCAAACTTGTAGATAAAAAAGTCGACGTGGGTTCCTACGGGGTTTATTGTGTCGCTATTATTATTTTTTTGTTCTTGATAATTTTTTGTGGTGCTTGTGTTTACATTTACTTTGTGCATGGCTGTGGGTGCGTGGATGTGTGGGGGATGGGTGTGTGTGTGTGTGTTTCTTTTTTCTTATCTTTAGATTTGTGAAGAATGTGTGTATGTCGTTTCAAATGTCCGTCTTGTTTATTTCTTGGGATAATAATTTGAATATTTGTTCTACAGAAACATGTTTATTGCTTTGTTTATTCAGCTGCACATTTTTTGAGACTGAGTCATCATTTGAAATGTCCGTCTGATTATTTGTTTTGCAGAATCATGTTTATGACTTTGTTTATTCAGCTGCACATGTTTTGAGAATGAATCATCATTTGAAATGTCCGGCTAATTATTTGTTTTGCAGAATCATGTTTATGGCTTTGTTTGTTCAGCTGGATATGTTTTGAGAATGAGTCATCATTTGATAACAAAATTTCATTAGTCATCATTTATATAAAATAAAATATTATACAATGTTATATTCTAGTTATTGCTGTTGCTATGTATACATATGAATTTACATTATCATCATATCTCGTAATATCAATAAAAAAATTAGACTTGATGACTACTACGCGATTCTCATAGGATGTATATAAGTAGAAGCAATAATGTAGATATTCATCGGTATACTCTGATATCTCAACAAGTGCTGTTGAAAGCAAAAAATTTATTAATAAACAATTTCATAGTGTTTTTAAAATAGAACTAAATAAATTAAATTAAATAAATAAATAAAGTTAATTGTTGCTAATTAAATAAATAGTTTGAAAACAAACAAAAAATTTAATAATAAAGAAGTTTATAGTGTTTTTGAAAAAAGGATTAAATAAATTAAATAAAATAATTAAATAAATTATATTGTTGTTTTTGAAAAAAAGGATTAAATAAATTAAATAAAATAATTAAATAAATTTGATTGTTGCTAATTAAATAAATAAATAAATAAAAATGAATTCTTCAAGCTATGTTTTTGAAATATGTCAAAAGGAATACAAATACCAAAGGTCGTATTTGGAGCATTGCAAAAGTCATGCTCAACTACAACATGTGCAGATGCCAGTGTCATGTGATGTACAGCCTCCAATGCCTTTATATAACACTATTCCTTGTAACAATATGCAACAGCAATATCCTGTGTCCTTTTTAAGAGCTTCCAAGGACTTCGTACTATCCTACGGGGTTGAACAATCAGTGTTCAGTACCCATACAAATTCCACATCATCTTCCTATTCCCTCTCAATATACTTCACCAATGCAATGACAGCAATGTAATATGCCCAACTATTATCCTTCAGTTTTGAATAATCAATTTGCCTTGTCGATGGACAATTCCAGATATCCTCAACACCAACAACAACAACAGCAACAGCAGCAACATCATCAGCAACAACAGCAGCATCATCATCAATAACAACAACAGCAACAACTAGATAATATTGTGTTTGATTACATGGATACTTCAAATTCTCCCAGCGGTAAATATAATGATACTCCTTTGAATGTAGAACCAAAATATTATGAAATAAACAGTGCATTCAAACAAAATATTGCAACATATGGAATTCCCAACAAAAAAGATGATCTTCTGTTTGAAGACTTTGTTCTGGAAAATAAACCCATTTTCAAGGAAAGACTTGAAAAAAGATTGGTTAAACATAATATTTTAAAATTCTGTGTAACTCTTATTGGAGAATACATAAAAATTGTCGGGGAAGAAATTGACTTGTGTCAAATTTCTCACAGAACAAAAATTGATCTATTGTGTCTGGGAAGTAATGTAGATGAGCTAATTGAAAACCAATTCCAGGACATTCATAATAAAATGTCAGAATTCCAGGAAAGAGACTCTGGGTGGACTTTAATAAGAATTATTCGCGCTGAAATTAACATAAACAAAAGTTCATTGGTAAAAGGATCACATTGGATAAGCACCCCATTGAAACTAGCTAAAAAGCAGTCCTGTATCAACATTGAAAACAATGATGATTATTGTTTCAAATGGAGTTTAGTTGTCGCGTTGGATACCACAATAATAAAGATGAAGGAGCGTTCCAGGTCATATAACATCGAGGACATTAGCGCTGATGTCATTTGCTTGCAAAATGGAATTGTGCTTGACTTCACAAATTTGAAGTTCCCATTGGCATTAAAATATATTCAAGCATTTTAGGATAGGAATGATGGTATATGTGTGAACGTGTTTGGGTACGATAATGAGAAGGATGAAATCATTGGTCCATTCTACAATACACAAAAGGAAAAAACTAAGCATGTGAATTTATTGCTGTTGGAAGCTGGAGACATTCACCATTACATTTTTATTAAAGATATATCAAGGTAAGCAAGTAAATACATGTGTATGAATAACTATATACATATATAAATTATTCCTTTTACAGACTTTTGAAAGCTCAGACAACAAAGCACCGTGAAAGTCTCAAATTTTGTAATACCTGCCTACAATATACGCACAATGAATGGACTATGGAACAACACAAAACGGAATGTGGGGAAATTGTTGCTGCGTTACCTTCTCCCGAAAATAGTGTTTTAAAATTCAAAGATCACCAGCGGCAGATGGATGTGCCATTCGTTATATATGCAGGTTTCGAATGCATACTAGGAGATATCCAAACTACTGTAAGTGACAAAACTCAATTATAAAGATACACATTCCTTGTGCCTTTAGTTATTATATAAAATGTATAGGCAATAATAGTTTAGATAAATTTAAGATATATACTGGCGAGGACGCATCTGTAAAATTTGTTGACTGGTTAATTGATGATTGTGAAGATATTTACAATCAGTTCCTCACCAGTAAGACAAAAATGAACAGCTTGACCCTTTCAGAAATAAACAGTTTTCAAAATTCAATAAATTGTCACATATGTGACAAATTTCTCGGTAAAGATCGTGTAAGAGATCATTGTCATATAAGTGGTAAATATCGAGGTGCAGCTCACAATATTTGCAACTTAAAGTACCAAATTCCGAAGTTCAAACCCATATATTTTCATAATTATTCACCTTATGACTCGCACTACTTTGTTAAAGAATTTGGTAAAAAGTCTGACAACATAAAAGTCCTGCCACTGAACAAAGAACTATGCATTTCACTATCTACATTTACAAAAATGACTGACAATTGCTATCTTGAACTCCGATTTTTAGACACTATTCGTTTTATGGCTGATAGCTTAGAATCCTTAGCTAATAATCTAACGGACAATGATTTCCATACGGTTAGGTCACTCTTTAACAGAAAGACAGAATTTGACCTTGTACGAAGAAAGGGGTTTTCCCTTATGAATATCTTGATTCATTTGAAAAATTGGATGATGGTCAGCTTCCATCAAGAGAAGATTTTTCTTAAAAATTAATAACAAGGAATGCTCAATTGAAGATTATGAGTATACAATAAAGATTTGGCATACCTTTAATTGCAAATCCCTGCGAGATTATATGGAATTATATCTCAAAACAGATGTGCTTTTGTTAGCAGACGTATTCGAAAATTTTCGAAAAGTCTGTAAGGGAATTTATAATCTAGATCCGTGTCAGTACTATACTGCTCCAGGACTATCATGGGATGCCATGTTAAAACACACAGAAATAGAATTAGAGCTGTTAACAGACATTGACATGTATAACTTCTTTAAAAAGGGAATACGCGGTGGAATGGTACAGTGCAGTAACCGATATTCCAAAGCAAATAATAAATATTTAGATGATTTTGATGAAGACAAGCCTTCAGAATTTCTAATATATTTAGACGCAAATAACCTTTACGGTTGGGCGATGTCTGAGTATCTTCCTTATGGAGGATTCCGATGGCTGACAAGTGATGAGCTGAATCTGGATGCGAAAAGCATAGATAATAACTCGCAAGATGGTTATGTATATGAGGTCACTTTGGAATATCCTTCACATCTGCATGACTCTCACAATGACCTTCACTTCTGTGTTGAAAACAAGAAAACTTTAGAATCAAACCATAAGAAATTAATTGCGGATTTTTCGCCAAAAAAATCGTATGTAATACATTACAGAGTTCTTAAGCAATGTTTGGAATATGGTTTGATTCTAAAGAAAACGCATCGTATTCTAGCATTTAAATTACTCCATGGCTAAAAGACTATATAGATTTGAATACTAAACATAGAGCTTCTGCAAAAAATGCATTTGAAAATTTTTTTTTTTAATTACTTAATAACGTGGTATACGGTAAGGCCATGGAGAACGTTGATAAAAGAAAAGATATTAGAATTGTGACCAACTGGAATAAAACTAACTACAACCATTTGGGAGCTCAGGATTGGATATCTAAATCCAATTTTCATAGCATATCTCTAATTTCAGAGGATATGGTGGCAATTCAAATGAATAGAGTCAAAACATACTATAACAAGCCCATATACTTGGGATTTTGTATGTTGGAACTTTCTAAATGGAAAATGTATAATTTCCATTATGGATTCATGAAACCCAAGTTTAAATCAAATTTATCTTTGAATTACATGGACACCGACTCATTTATATATACAATAAAAACTGACGACTTTTATGCCGACACAAAATCTGACAGAACAAGAATTTGACACTTCCGATTACCAAAAAGAGAACGTATATGGTATTCCTCTTTTAAAGAAAAAGGTGCTGGGTATAATGAAGGATGAGAATTGTAAGAAAGTGATGAAAGAATTTGTAGTACTTCGGTCAAAAATGTATTCTTTTAGCGTGCAATATGAAAATGATGTAAAAAAATCGAAGGGGGCTAAGAAATGTGTTCTTGAAAAATATAGTTTAGAGGCGTATAGAAATTGTTTATTTAATAAGTCTATTGCTTATGATGATATGTTAACATTTAAGTCAAAAGTTCATCAAATTTATACCAACCAACTAAATAAGGTTGTACTTAGTTATCAAGATGATAAAAGAAAAATACAATGTGATGGTATAAATACATTAGCATGGTATAATTATCGAATTGAGGAAACAAATCCAGAATATGAACTGGATATGTTGCTAATGGAAATTGATAAGCTTCAAGAAGAATGATGAGTTTTTTACTTAAATGTAATTTGTTTCTGTTTATATGTAAATATTTAGTTATTTATGTTTAGTTATTAATGTTTAGTTATTAAGAAAATTTGGTTTGATATTAAAAAAATTATAACAAGAATGAAAAAAGAAAAATATTAAATAATAATAAAAAAATCTTATTAATATCAAAAAAATTAAACAGTCTTTGTTTTATTTTCTTGTTCAGCCCTGATATCATCAAATTGCTAAAACGTTGACGTTGACTGCGCATACACGTCTTGCTGCTAGCAGAGAAAACAATTTTTGTTGGATCAAAACAATTCTTGTCTTTGTTTTTTGCTTACTTGCAAATTTTTCTTTGCTTATAAGTTTAACTGTACTGTTAAATCCTGCATAATCTTGATTTGATTTGTTTATTTCTTGACAAGGGAATTTGAATTTCACAACATTATGAAATTGTATTAAATTTAATTATTTCAACATTTTACAGAGTCAAAAAAAGTTGGATAATCTCATAAGTTATTCATTAAATTTTTAACTTAAAAATTTCTTTAATTTTCCGCATTAGCCTTTAGAAAAAATAATACAAGACAGTGAATACTTTATTTTAATAATACTATTTTATTTATTAAATTTAATTATGATGGTTGAAACATTGTATAATAAGATTCCATTAAATTTTCTAATATAGCTTTCCGTAGAAAGTATATCGAGCACCTATATGTATCAGGTCCTTCCTCACAATTCGAATCATACCAGGGATAGCATTTGAAATGTCCTTCTGTGTTGTCTTCATCTTCCATAATATCAAATTCATCATTCTCGTCCAACATATTTTGAAAAAATATGATAATTTTCCAATGATCGTATAGTCTAAAGTTATCAAAATCCGATATAAATTTATTAAGACCCCTTCTTATTTGACTCATTTTTATTAATATTCCGTATTAATTTTGTTGCTGCTTACTTTTTCAAAGGATTCGTCGATACTGATATTTTTTTCCTAAATATTTAGCTACAAAGTGAATAAAATTCTATATTATTTTTTCCTCCTCTTATATCCTTCTCCATTTTCCTATAATCCTTCTAGAATAGGGGGTATAGAATATACATATTTCTCTTTCCAACTCATTTTCACAGAGACTATTAAAAAATTAAAAGAAGGAACATTCATATTAATATTCCTATATATATATATCCCTATCTCTCTAGCACTATTTCTCCACATATACATACATATTAACCTTCTCACAATAAATATTTTCGGTTAGGCTTATTGGACTCATCATCGCTACTTTCAAGATCAATTTCAATTAAAGATTCAAAGTGACAAGATCTATTTAAAAAATGAGCTCCTCAAAAAATTTAATATCAAAATTTAATTCACTAAACAACAAAAGCTTAATTCATATAAAGGATCTAGATGTAGCTGCTAAATATCCTGTTCAAAATATTACACGGGTAACAACAAAATATGGACCAACACTAAGAGTTGAGATGGAAAAAATATAATGTTTCTACCTGAAAGATATACTACTCTGACAGATGATGAAATTAAGGATCTCTCGAGTGGAATATTTCAACTACGCAGAGATGGTGAACAAAGCTTAATCCTTGAGAGTGAGATGGACGAATTTTTGATTCAAAATGCTCAATATCCCATTTGGGAATAAAAAAATAAAAAATAAATTCTGTGTAGTAAATTATAAATAAATAAATATTGTGTGTTTTTATTTAATATTTTCAGTTATTTCATAAAGAAACTTAAGACATAAATAACCAAAGGTAAATGTATTAAAATTCTGATGTTGATTATAGTTGTATTTTATATTTGTGCCCAGATATTTGAGTACTTCCGAAGGAGGTTGTAAGTTTCCAAAACTATCGAAATATTTTTTTTCATTGATGTTGTTATAATATGCTACCCACTCTGGTACACATTGATATATCCTGTTGATATATCCCAATTGATTGTTGATATATCCAAATTGATTATGCCACATTATTTTTTCTTTGATCGTTTTGGTAGTGAGTCCAACATGAAAACTCCTTTAAAATGTGGAATTTTGTTTGAAAAAATTTCTCAAGTCGACTTCTAATAGTGGTCTATTAGGTAGCATTTTTAAGAGTTTTTTGTCTGCTCTTAATAAACTAAACCATAACCCTTTTTATATGGTTTTAGCTAAAGTCCTTTCCCAACAGCTATAGATTCCATAGCTTTATTATGGCGAGTTGCTTTATCAAGCTGATTTTTTGCATTCTTTGTCGCATTTACAGCCTTAGCTATGGCAGCACCTCCAGTGGATAGACTTCCAATTGCAACCAGAGCAGTTAAACTCGGTATTAGTGGTAAAAAACCACAAATTTTTGGTACATTTATTATGCGAGGTATTATAACTTGGGATTTTCTGCCTTTTAATGTTTTGTTGATCGTTTTACGTGCTATTCTAATAGCAATGTTAATGTCTAAAGATTTTTTCTCCTTTAGTATTTTTGTTGCAGCTCTAATTGATGAACTGAACAATTTTTTATAATTTAATTTAGGTTTCTTAACATTTTTCTTTTTCTCCATACCCATACCAAATTATGTTTTGGCTTTCATAGCGTTAGTAACCATATATGCAAATGATTTTTCTGCAAGACTGCTATCTTTTGATAAAACTCGATCCTAAGCTGAATTTTCAAGAATTTTATCAGCTTGATGTCTAATATTTAAATCTTTATTTTTAGAATAAGCTGTCGTGATTTTTGCAGGCAGAGTTTAATAAATTGATTCCTTTATCACCTCGATTTAAACGTTTTTGTAGTTTAGTTCCAGGTCCACAGTATTGATATCCAGGAAGATGAAGATCAACAGGAAGAGAGTTTATTATTTTATCTAGTAAACCTGCTCCAACGAAGGTGTTTTTATGACTAAATGACTTTTGATAATGTATAACCATCTTATATATTTATTTTTTCTATAATAAAAGGTAACAAACATGAATTGCATTTAGTTATAAAAATGCAGTTAGTAAAACAACATAAAAATATTTTAGTTCGAAACATTGATGATTCATCGAACATCAGTTCAAAAATAAAACATAGTTCACTCTTACCAAATTCTATTCGTGCTCTAATAGTGGGACCATCAAATTGTGGAAAGACTAATGTTATGATTGGCTTACTAGAAAGTCCTAATTGCCTAAAATTTCAAAACATCTATTTATACTCAAAATCTCTATATCAGCCGAAATATGAATACTTGAAGAGATTAATTACACCTATTAAAGGAATGGGATATTACACATTCACCGAAAATGAATCAGTTATTCCCCCTGACAAAGCTAAAACTAATTCAAGTACGATATTTGATGATGTTGCATGTGAGAAGCAGAATAATATACGAGCTTATTTTTGTATGGGACGACATAGGGATGTTGATTCATTCTACTTGTGCCAAACTTATACCAGAATTCCCAAGCATTTAATAAGAGACAATGCCAATATGATTATAATGTTTAAGCAAGATGAGACAACTATGAAACATGTTTATAGGGATCATGTTGCCAGCGATATGAGTTATGCAAAGTTTCATGAAATTTGTCGATTGTGCTGGAAGGATAAATATGGATTTTTGATGATAAGCAAAGATAATGAATTAAACAATGAGCGCTACAGAAAATTATTCGATTATTTCATAACAATATAAATTGCTCTACATAAAAGAAAAACTTTAGTATATAATCTGGCTTTAACCATAATAGATCTACATAGCTCTTGATATATCAACTATACCTGATCTAATTATCTACCTAATAAGCTGATCTGATACCTAATAAGCTGATCTGATACCTAATAAGCTGATCTAATAACCTGATCAGATACCTAATAAGCTGATCTGATACCTAATAACCTGATCTGATACCTAATAAGCTGATCTGATAACCTGATCAGATACCTAATAATCTGATCAGGTGCCTAATAAGCTGATCTGATACCCTGATCAGATACCTAATAAGTTGATCTGATACCTAATAACCTGATCTGATAACCTGATCAGGTATCTAATAAGCTGATCTGATACCTAATAACCTGATCTGATAACCTGATCAGGTACCTAATAAGCTGATCTGATAACCTGATCTGATACCTAATAAGCTGATCTAATAACCTGATCAGATACCTAATAAGCTGATCTGATACCTAATAAGCTGATCTGATAACCTGATCAGAAACCTAATAAGCTGATCTGATAACCTGATCTGATACCTAATAAGCTGATCTAATAACCTGATCAGATACCTAATAAGCTGATCTGATACCTAATAAGCTGATCTGATAACCTGATCAGATACCTAATAAGCTGATCTGATACCTAATAAGCTGATCTGATAACCTGATCAGATACCTAATAAGGTGATTTGATAGCTGGAAAATGGATGAAAAAATTTTAAAAGAATTGGTTGCGACAAGAAATGTCTTGAAGAAAAAGCTTCGTAGTATAAAAACTGGCGAAATAGACACACGTGAACAACTAAAAGATACATTTAAACCTATAACAGATCCTTTAAACAAATTTATAAATAATTCTAATAATATCAATGGAATTATCAAAAAAGAAAAGAATGAGATGAAAACAGAAATTTAATAAAATAACAGTTCTAATCATCTTAAGAAACCATCAATTAAGTTGGAGACAAGTACACCAAAGAAACTTGTAGAAGAATCAATATTTGATACCAGCACTTCACTTGCTGATCCTAATGGTGAAAGTACTATTGATAATGATGACGACTTTTACTCTCAAAATTCAAATGCTGAAGAGAGTTACACTGACTTATCTGTTTTGGAAGGAAGAAATGAATTAGTTACTAACTATGGTCCACATAAAGATTTCAATAATGAATGGAAATTTGGTGATAGTAAGCTCAAATTAAATGAAAACAAAATACATGTTGGTAGTCATATATGGGCTCTAACACTAGGATTTTTTATCTAATGTTTCATAAAATACCCAAAAAATATGATAAATATGAACTAGAACTCTACAAAAAAATTTTAATTAATACAAATGCGTACAGAAGAGACTATAAACCTGATGGACAAATCAAGGGAACGAAAGCCTATAAATATAAACATATTATCAAAAAGATGTTTAAAGAGAAAAACCAACAGACTTTATCAAAATCAAACCAAATAAGACAATATCTAATTATAAAGGTGATGGATTGATGCAGTTTAACCCTCATAAGCCAAACTGTATATACTGGGATGATCCAAATGAGATGGTAGATCGACTTCGACTACTGGTATCATCAGAAGCTGCAGGTCATACTAATCAAAATAACGAAATTGTATCAATCATTGAAGAACTTCGCGAAGCTAATATAATAGAATAATCTATATAAAGTGTGTCTGTTGATAAATTTGGACATTATCTCAACGATACAAGCAATATAATTTCATTGAAAAATGCCCCTAAAATGTTGGGGTTCTTTATGGATACGAACAACAACATCGATGTCCAAAACAAAAGAATCAAAAATGTGGCAAAAGCTGTGGAAGAAAACGATGTTATCAATAAATTGTTTCTGCAAACTCAAATCGAAGAAATAGAACACAAGCTATTAAAATACTTTAAGGAAGATAACAACAATATTCATGATACTCTAAGAACTCAAATCGAAATGCTACAACATGCAATAATATTACAATTGGAAGAGAATAAGAAAATGCAAGAAACTAATTCCAAAATCAAATAATTTTTGGAAGACGGATATCTACAAAAATTTGTTGAAATTATACAAAAGAAAAGTTAATGAGAAGATTTATAGATGTGAAAAATACATGTTTGTGTCAATAGCTAAAAGTGTAGCAAATAGATCACAACACATCAAAAATAATTCTTAATACTAAAAAATTACTTCAAAAAGAAATTTAGTAAATGAACTCCATAAACAAGCTCGAAAATCTTTTTTACGTCGTCGAGTTGTGATGAAAGGAATAGATAGCCTTTGGCAAGCTGATTTAGTTGAAATGAGAAATTATTCTATGGACAATAAAAATTATAGATTTTTGTTAACTGTAATTGACACATTCGCCAAATTTGCATGGGCAGTACCACTTAAAACAAAAGCTGCACTTGAAACAATGCAAGCCATGTCAGATATTTTTCAATTGGGATGAGTACCAAAAAACCTACAAACAGATGATGGTAAAGAATTTTTCAATAAACACTTTGGAAAATTGCTGAATAAGTACAACACTAATCACTATTCAACCTATAGCAGAATGAAAGCATCAATAGTAGAACGATTTAATAGAACAGTAAAAGGGATGATGTGGAAAGAATTTAGTTTTAATGGTACATGCAATTGGCTTGATATCTACAAAGATCTATTAGAAGCATATAACAGAAAAGTTCATCGTACCATTAAAATGGCTCCAATTAAAGTCAACTCTTCAAATGAGAAAAAATTATTGAATACAGTATACAGTAATTTGAAAATGTATAAAATATCGAAATTTAATGTTGGTGATCATGTGCGCATAAGCAAATATAAGCATATTTTTGAAAAAGGCTATACTCCAAATTGGACAACAGAAATTTTCACAATTAAATCTATTCAAAATACATATCCCACAACATACATATTAGAAGATTATCGTGGAAGTCCTATTAAAGGTGGATTTTATGATGAAGAACTTTTAAAAACAAGATTTCCTAATACACATCTAGTTGAAAAGATTATTAAAACCAGAGGAGCCAAAGCATTTGCTAAATGGTTAGCATTTATTAACGATCACAATTCTTGGATAAGTAAAGATGAAATATTATAGTTTAAACAATATCAGCAATTATTATACATACATACTTAGTACTTAAGATTATAATGTAAATTTAAAATAAAAAAAATGAAATAAATATGTAAATCCTTTTTATAAGCAATTTTGTGTTGAACTTATTTATTCGTAATCAGACAGTCGTAATGTCAACTCATCAGAGTTATCTGCTAATTAAATGGGGCATATGAGTATGCTCTAACTGATTTTCATTCATATAATAGCATGCCAAATGTTCATGTCTACAACAATTTGTTTCATATAGGTGAAAATGTGATTGAAATACCAATGGATGTTATGAATTGAATGATATAGTTGATTATATAGAGGAACAATATAAACGCTACAATCCAGAAAGTAGAATTTTTATAGAAGCCAATAACAATACAATGCAAGTTAAAGTCAACAGCTCTAAGGATGCAATATATTTTAATAAAGAAAATACAATTGGAAAACTCTTGGGATTCAATAGTAAAATCCTAACTCCAAACGTAAATCATTATTCTGATCTTCCAGTTAATATTTTCAAGGTGAATCTGTTGCGAATTGAAAGTAGTATCGCTGTTAATACATATATGAATAATTCCAAGGCGCATACACTACATGAATTTCTGATTAATGTGTCCCCAGGCTATAAAATAGATGAGATACCTCAAAATCTCATCTATTTACCGGTGAACTGCAGAGAGATAAGTGCACTAGCTCTACGAGTAGTTGATCAGCACGGTGATTTAATTAATTTCCGAGGAGAGGAAATAACAACACGAATTCATTTAAGACCAACTAAATAATGCTAATATTCAACTCGAGTATATCACAGAATATAGCAACAACAACAACACCATCAGCATACGAACCTAAAATATTATTACGACAATTAAAGAGGTCAATTCATCAAAAAATCTAACGACAGCAAGTAAAAATTTTCTAAAGTCATTGAACTTTAAATTGAAGGCAAAATGAGTTCAATAATAAATGTCTTAGATAAACCCTTATCTGATGAAAATATAATCAAAAAGGACTATCATACATATGTGCCATACCTACAATCCTACAACAATTATGATGAAATTCGCTTTTCAATTCAAAATCAAGATTTGTATGTGTTACCCAGTGAAAGTTATATATATGTCGAGGGATCTGTTGTAGATGAGAAAACCTCCACATCTACAGACAACTTTATATTAAAAAACAACTTTGTTGCATATCTCTTTGATGAAATTCGTTATGAACTTAATGGTATTGAAATTGATCATACAAGATATTTAGGAGGCACAAGTACCATAAAAAACTTGGTTTCTTTATCACCAACGGAAAGCACTGGAATGCAGAATGCTGGCTGGAATAAAATTGATGATTTAAAACTTGTTAATGGATATTTTAACTTTTATGTACCCTTAAAAATGCTTTTGGATTTCGCTGAAGACTACAACAAAGTCATACTAAGTCATACCCTTTGATTTTAAATGTCTATCGCCAAAGAAGCAAAACGAAGTAAACTGGGTAACAAAGAACTATCATCACCTAAAGTGGAACGATGGATCAGTCACATTTCAAAGCGTCTGCAAGTTTTTAAAAGCTAATGTACGCTATTCTAAAATATATGTTAAAGGAGAAGAAAAGAGACAATGGCTAGAAAAAATACTTAAAAAAAAGTTTTTAACATCGAGGACTTTGGATGCATCAACTTTAAACAAATGGAAATTAAATATCCCGAGTATTTCTATTGTAATTATCATACATATGGTGTTTGCGCATTAAGAAATGCTCTTTTACTAACAAAAGAAATATCTTGTTTAAATAATTTATGTATACAAATTATTATTATTATTGTCTTAACATTAACAATTTTAAAATGTTTTAATCACTTAAATATATTTAATAAAAATGAAATGCATAGAAAAAAAATTAAAACAACAGTTTTTTTTATTTCAAATACAGCAAAACTAAATGATGACTAATGAAATGATGACTCATTCTCAAAACATATGCAGCTGAATAAAAAAAGTAATAAAAATGATTCTGCAAAACAAATAATCAAATTATTATCCCAAGAAATAAACAAGACGGACATTTGAAACGACATACACACATTCTTAACAAATCTAAAGATAAAAAACCCACACACACACAATCAAACAGCCACGCACCCACAGCCGCACACAATCACACACCCTCACCCCCCACACATCCACGCACCCACAGCCACGCAAAAAGTAAATGTAAACACAAGCACCACAAAAATTATCAAGAACAAAAAAAATAATAATAGCCACACAATAAACCCCGTAGGAACCCAAGTCGACTTTTTTATCAACAAGTTTGGTGACGTTGTCATCAAACTTGTCTACACTCTTTATTTCCACATATAATCTAAAACACTACCCAATCTCTCAATATGACCCCATAAGAACCACACAGTCTATAGTAAGCCAATACTTCCAAGTTCCACACTCACTACCCAATGTCTCAATATCACCCCATTAGAACCACATTGTCTATAGTAAGCCAATACTTTCAAGCTCCAAACTCACTACCCAATCTCTCAATATGACCCCATAAGAACCACATTGTCTATAGTAAGCCAATACTACCAAGTCCCGAACTCACTGTCTCAATATCACCCCATAAAAACAACACCCTAAATGTCTATAACACCAAAAAGCATTACCCGCACTATAATTTTTCACAATCTTCACTATACACATTTTGCCTACAGGGCACTTTAATTTTTTTTCCTACGCATATCAAATTACACTTTTGTTTATTTAACAATTAAAATTTCAAAATTTCAAATTTTAATTACCCAAAATTTAAAATTTTAATTGTGGTCGTGGCCCCAGTTCCTATCTACTAAGTAGCTTAAGTTTGGGTCTAGAACCTATGACTGGGTATCTTAATTATGTCAATTGACACCTTGGCGAACCAGTATCGTGACCTGTCTTGCGACAGGTTCTTTTCTCTCTCTAGGGTAATTGAATAGGTTAGGGAAGAATATTAGTTTCAATATTCACCATTGATTATTAGATAAAAATTAATTTTAGCAAAAAAATTTTATTTAAGAATGCCGTCGGAAAAAAAATTTTAAATAGTGTGTGTGAATGAAAGAATATAGCTAAAAGGTTGTATGCTTTAGCCCGTGTCTTACAAATCGTTTTTTATTGTTTTGAAGCATATCAGGATTATTATGTATGGAGTACTCGATCTATGTTTGCTGGTTAAATTATTAGATTGATACCTACTGACGTGCCTAATACATTTACAGATTTTTAATAATTGTCTTTGTTGTTTACCTTTTTAATAATAATATCCGTTAAAATTTCATTTTATTGACAATTTCAAGTAAATATATTATAAGGTGAAGAAGTAACATTGGTTTAAAAGTGATAGAAAGAAACATAATTAGGTTATATCTGTTATTTTGAAAGCGTGTATTATTTTAATATTCTGATAAAGTTAATATATATATATATATATATATATATATATATATATATATATATATATATATATATATATATATATATATATATATATATATATATATATATATATATATATATATATATATATATATATATATATATATATATATATATATATATATATATATATATATATATATATATATATATATATATATATATATATATATATATATTTGAACACATTTTTAGTAAATTTTTTTTACCAAAAATAAAAAAACAAACAAGTAAGAGGGTCATATTCGGCTATGCCGAATCTTATATACCCTTCACAAAGAAATATAAAATTTATATCTTTGGTCACAAGGTACAACAGTTAATTCGAGATAGGACAATGTGTATTTATCATTATAATTCTGTTTATTTTCCTTAACTTAACTGTTGTTTCATTATTAATTAAATTACAAATTAATATAGTATAAAATTGCTAGCATTAGATTAATATAATTTCCCTGATTTTACACAACGGTTTTAAAATTCTCACAAGCCAAAATCGAGTTTAGTGGTTATTCCTTGCGGGCACAGATACTTGCATTTATACACGAAATATCTATGCAATAATTTCCAAATAACTTTCTTAATTGCTGTTTTTGTAAAATATGCAAACTTTTGTATATATGTAGCTATTACGTAATAAAGTATTTTGTAATACATACATAATTTATTCAATTGAGAGTTTTTTTATATATCTAATGTGTAATTTACCTATTTGTTGAGATTACGTGCATTAGTTGTACAAAAAGTATATTACAAAATTGGTATTCTTAAACAAGAATTTTTAGGTTACATATATACAGTTCATTTCGCATTAATTTATGCAAATATAAATTTGAGCTCAAAAAAAATTGATTTTCTAAAAATTTTTTGCAATTTTTCTATTTGATACTAAAAACTTGTATCCCAAATAAATATTTCATTGATTTTATTTATTTACTAATAATTTATTTTCTATAATCTATTTTTTCTGTTATTGATTTTGATATCTTATGACAAATAAGTATATTAATTAACATTAAAAGAAACATTTAAAAAAAATAAAATATAAAAGTTTCAGGCGCAGTGATTTGAACCCGGCTCCCGAGAGAATAATAACAATTGGGAAACCGCTTATGCTGACTTTAGACGGCATGTATTTTACATCTGACTTGTCAAATTTCCCACTGCGAAAGTGATACATGCTGTGTGAAACATATGAAACATTGTCAGATGACATTTACAGAAGCAAAGTCAAATGAAAAATTTTCAATTAGAGCGTGTTCTATTTTCATCTGACAAGGTATCTGACATCAGCTGTATTAAATTATCTAAAGTGTGGTTTGGCTGAAAAAACATTAAAAAGCAAAGAGCGCTTTATATATTTCCGAAAATTGTGCTACATACATACATACATACATACATACATACATACATACATACATACATACATACATACATACATACATACATACATACATACATACATACATACATACATACATACATACATACATACATACATACACACATACATACATACATACATACATACATACATACATACATACATACATACATACATACATACATACATACATACATACATACATACATACATACATACATACATACATACATACATACATACATACATACATACATACATACATACATACATACATACATACATACATACATACATACATACATACATACATACATACATACATACATACATACATACATACATACATACATACATACATACATACATACATACATACATACATACATACATACATACATACATACATACATACATACATACATACATACATACATACATACATACATACATACATACATACATACATACATACATACATACATACATACATACATACATACATACATACATACATACATACATACATACATACATACATACATACATACATACATACATACATACATACATACATACATACATACATACATACATACATACATACATACATACATACATACATACATACATACATACATACATACATACATACATACATACATACATACATACATACATACATACATACATACATACATACATACATACATACATACATACATACATACATACATACATACATACATACATACATACATACATACATACATACATACATACATACATACATACATACATACATACATACATACATACATACATACATACATACATACATACATACATACATACATACATACATACATACATACATACATACATACATACATACATACATACATACATACATACATACATACATACATACATACATACATACATACATACATACATACATACATACATACATACATACATACATACATACATACATACATACATACATACATACATACATACATACATACATACATACATACATACATACATACATACATACATACATACATACATACATACATACATACATACATACATACATACATACATACATACATACATACATACATACATACATACATACATACATACATACATACATACATACATACATACATACATACATACATACATACATACATACATACATACATACATACATACATACATACATACATACATACATACATACATACATACATACATACATACATACATACATACATACATACATACATACATACATACATACATACATACATACATACATACATACATACATACATACATACATACATACATACATACATACATACATACATACATACATACATACATACATACATACATACATACATACATACATACATACATACATACATACATACATACATACATACATACATACATACATACATACATACATACATACATACATACATACATACATACATACATACATACATACATACATACATACATACATACATACATACATACATACATACATACATACATACATACATACATACATACATACATACATACATACATACATACATACATACATACATACATACATACATACATACATACATACATACATACATACATACATACATACATACATACATACATACATACATACATACATACATACATACATACATACATACATACATACATACATACATACATACATACATACATACATACATACATACATACATACATACATACATACATACATACATACATACATACATACATACATACATACATACATACATACATACATACATACATACATACATACATACATACATACATACATACATACATACATACATACATACATACATACATACATACATACATACATACATACATACATACATACATACATACATACATACATACATACATACATACATACATACATACATACATACATACATACATACATACATACATACATACATACATACATACATACATACATACATACATACATACATACATACATACATACATACATACATACATACATACATACATACATACATACATACATACATACATACATACATACATACATACATACATACATACATACATACATACATACATACATACATACATACATACATACATACATACATACATACATACATACATACATACATACATACATACATACATACATACATACATACATACATACATACATACATACATACATACATACATACATACATACATACATACATACATACATACATACATACATACATACATACATACATACATACATACATACATACATACATACATACATACATACATACATACATACATACATACATACATACATACATACATACATACATACATACATACATACATACATACATACATACATACATACATACATACATACATACATACATACATACATACATACATACATACATACATACATACATACATACATACATACATACATACATACATACATACATACATACATACATACATACATACATACATACATACATACATACATACATACATACATACATACATACATACATACATACATACATACATACATACATACATACATACATACATACATACATACATACATACATACATACATACATACATACATACATACATACATACATACATACATACATACATACATACATACATACATACATACATACATACATACATACATACATACATACATACATACATACATACATACATACATACATACATACATACATACATACATACATACATACATACATACATACATACATACATACATACATACATACATACATACATACATACATACATACATACATACATACATACATACATACATACATACATACATACATACATACATACATACATACATACATACATACATACATACATACATACATACATACATACATACATACATACATACATACATACATACATACATACATACATACATACATACATACATACATACATACATACATACATACATACATACATACATACATACATACATACATACATACATACATACATACATACATACATACATACATACATACATACATACATACATACATACATACATACATACATACATACATACATACATACATACATACATACATACATACATACATACATACATACATACATACATACATACATACATACATACATACATACATACATACATACATACATACATACATACATACATACATACATACATACATACATACATACATACATACATACATACATACATACATACATACATACATACATACATACATACATACATACATACATACATACATACATACATACATACATACATACATACATACATACATACATACATACATACATACATACATACATACATACATACATACATACATACATACATACATACATACATACATACATACATACATACATACATACATACATACATACATACATACATACATACATACATACATACATACATACATACATACATACATACATACATACATACATACATACATACATACATACATACATACATACATACATACATACATACATACATACATACATACATACATACATACATACATACATACATACATACATACATACATACATACATACATACATACATACATACATACATACATACATACATACATACATACATACATACATACATACATACATACATACATACATACATACATACATACATACATACATACATACATACATACATACATACATACATACATACATACATACATACATACATACATACATACATACATACATACATACATACATACATACATACATACATACATACATACATACATACATACATACATACATACATACATACATACATACATACATACATACATACATACATACATACATACATACATACATACATACATACATACATACATACATACATACATACATACATACATACATACATACATACATACATACATACATACATACATACATACATACATACATACATACATACATACATACATACATACATACATACATACATACATACATACATACATACATACATACATACATACATACATACATACATACATACATACATACATACATACATACATACATACATACATACATACATACATACATACATACATACATACATACATACATACATACATACATACATACATACATACATACATACATACATACATACATACATACATACATACATACATACATACATACATACATACATACATACATACATACATACATACATACATACATACATACATACATACATACATACATACATACATACATACATACATACATACATACATACATACATACATACATACATACATACATACATACATACATACATACATACATACATACATACATACATACATACATACATACATACATACATACATACATACATACATACATACATACATACATACATACATACATACATACATACATACATACATACATACATACATACATACATACATACATACATACATACATACATACATACATACATACATACATACATACATACATACATACATACATACATACATACATACATACATACATACATACATACATACATACATACATACATACATACATACATACATACATACATACATACATACATACATACATACATACATACATACATACATACATACATACATACATACATACATACATACATACATACATACATACATACATATGTGGTGATACTTTATATATTTCCACTTTGAAAATAGTTTTAAAAATAATCAAATATTCATTTTCTTATATTTTAAGTTTTTTATTAATTGTCATTTGAATTTGAAAAATAAAGTTAGTTGAATTTTAGTTTGAACATAATAACATCAACATTGGTGACCCCGAAAATTAAATTATGTCAACTACAGACGAATTTGGATCTGCTTCATCCTTAATTTTACCGGAAATATCGCGGGTAACAGTACGTGTTCCACCATTCTGGCGTCAAAATCCAAAATTATGGTTTCGTCAGTTGGAATCACAATTCGTTACTTCTTCTATATCATCGGATGCAACGAAATACCACACATTGGTTGGATCAATTGAAAGCTCCATATTAAATCATGTGAGCCATATTGTAGAAGAACCACCGGCAGGAAACAAATACGAAACTCTAAAGTTGGCATTGTTAAACGAGTTTGTTGAGTCGGAAGAGAAACGACTTCGCAATCTTTTAGAAGATGTTATTCTTGGCGATAAGAAGCCATCAACTCTATTAAGAGAGATGCGCGCACTAGCTTCTGGAAAAGTGTCTGAAGATTTACTCAAAACCTTGTGGATGAAACGCCTTCCAAATTCAACAAAAGCCATATTATCGGTTAGTAACGATACTATTGATAAGCTGTCTCTCATAGCTGATAAAATTCATGACCAGTCTGATGTCGTAAATATGGTCAACACAGTTTCTAATGATAATGATAGTAGAATTTCTGCAATAGAAAACAAAATTGCTGAAGTCATATCAAAAATAGATGCTTTATCGACTTTTAATCATCGCCGCCATAGAAGTGCATCAAGAAGTTCATCGCGTAATAGAACTACGTCGAATTCTTCTATAACATTATGCTGGTATCATCATAAGTTTGGCTCTCGTGCAACCAAATGCCGTGCTCCATGTTCTTTCAAATCGTCGGAAAACTCTTAGGCACTTCACCAACGGTGACGGGTGAAGGTGACCAACAAATAAGTCGCCTATTCATTCAAGATGCTGAGTCGAAGTATAGGTACCTTATTGACACCGGTGCCGATATATCTGTTTACCCTGCTACAGATGAAGAAAAATCGAAACCTCCCACTACATTTGTTCTATATGCTGCCAACAACACGAAAATTCGAACGTATGGTAAAAAGGTTATTGATTGTAAGCTTGGTCTACGACGCAGATTTCTCTGGTCTTTTATTGTTGCTGACGTAACACGCCCAATAGTTGGATCAGATTTCCTCGGAAATTATGGACTCCTAGTCGATATTAAAAATAACTGCTTAGTAGATTCTATAACAAACCTTAAGTCGTTTGGCAGTAGTTTGCCTTCAACAATTTTAACACTAAAAAGCGTTTCCGAAGACACTGGTAAGTTTAAATCAGTTTTAGACGAATTCGCTGATGTTACAGTACCCAGTATGAAATTGCCGCCAGTAAAACATTCGGTGACACATCAAATTGAAACTAATGGTCCTAAGGTGTATTCAAAGCCACGAAGATTGTCTCCAGAAAAATTGAAAATTGCTAAGCGAGAATTCGAGTACATGGTCAATCTGGGCATTTGTCGTCCATCAAAAAGTTGTTGGTCAAGTCCTCTCCATATGGTTCATAAAGGTAACGACATGTGGAGACCCTGTGGTGATTATAGGCTTCTGAATAAAATAACTGTTCCTGACCGTTACCCCGTACCACACATCCACGATTTTGCATATATGCTTTCCGGCAAAAAGGTATTTTCTAAAATAGATTTGGTTAAGGCATATTTTCAGATACCAGTGGCAGAGAGCGACATACCCAAGACTGCCATCATTACTCCATTCGGGTTGTTTGAATTTACCCGAATGACATTCGGCCTCTGCAATGCTGCGCAGACATTCCAGCGCTTCATTAACGAAGTTTTACGTGGTTTCAGTTTCTGTTTTGCTTATATCGATGACATTCTTGTAGCATCCGAAAATGATGAAGAGCACGAGAATCATTTACGCCAAATATTTTTAAAGTTACGAGAGTACGGAGTAACAGTAAACTGCGAAAAATGTGAGTTTGGTAAAACTGATCTGAAGTTTTTGGGATATTTAATTTCTCAAGAAGGACTAAGACCAAATCCAGAACGAGTTGCGGCAATACAAGAATATACTTTACCGGAAACTGTTAACGATTTAAGCAGGTTTCTTGGAACCTTAAATTTTTACCGACGTTTTATACCTAAAGCAGCTAGTGCTCAAGCAACTTTGAATTCTCTCAAAGCTGGTCAGAAGAAAAATGATAAGAGACTTGTAGTGTGGACCCCTGAACTACGTGCCGCTTTTGATAAATGTAAGACTCAATTAGCAAATGCTGCTCTTCTTTCGTATCCAACTGATTCTGCAGAAACTTCCTTGTGGGTGGACGCATCTGATGCTGGAATGGGTGCTGTACTCCAGCAGCATGTGAATGGTGCATGGAAACCTTTAGGGTTTTATTCAAAAAAACTGTCAGCTACACAAAGAAGATATAGCGCATATGACCGTGAACTGCTTGCAGCTTATTCTGGTCTTAAGCACTTCCAATATTTTCTAGAAGGACGTCAGTTCTGCATCTATACAGATCACAAGCCGCTGATCTTCGCATTTAATCAACGCTCAGAGAAGGCATCACTACGTCAACTACGACATCTTGATTACATTGGTCAATATACGGTAGACATTCGTCATGTATCCGGTAAAGATAATATACCTGCCGATGCTTTATCACGTTTAGATGTCATTTCAATGCCATCGTCATTGGATTATGTACTTTTAGGAGAAGAACAAGAAAAAGACGCTGGGTTAGAAGCACTACAAAAATCATCTTCATCTGGTTTAGCATTTAAATTATTTCAAATGCCAAATACTAATGTTAAAGTTATTTGCGATATATCAACCGGCAAAATAAGACCCTTCATTACAGAAAGTTTTCGTAAAACCGTTTTCGACATGATTCATAATATCTCCCATCCTGGCTCAAAATCATCAATCAAGCTAATTTCTGACAGATTTGTCTGGCCAAATATGCGGAAAGATATTTCAACTTGGTCTAAATCTTGCAACAAGTGTCAACAATGCAAAGTTCAACGTCATACTAAAAGTCCAATCGGAGAATTTCTTGTGCCCGATGAAAGATTTAAGATTGTCAGCATAGATATAATTGGACCACTTCCTCTGTCAGGTGAATATCGATACTGCCTTACATGCATTGACAGATTTACACGTTGGCCAGAGGCAATACCGCTGAGTGATATCACATCTGAATCAGTCGCTAATGCATTCCTCATTGGTTGGATATCGCGATTTGGAGTACCTATGCAAGTTGTTACTGATCAAGGTCGTCAGTTCGAATCCGCGTTGTTTAGAGAGTTTTCTAAGCTTTTGGGAATTCGTGTTCAGCATACTACACCATATCATCCTCAGGCAAATGGGCAAGTTGAGCGTTGGCATCGAACGCTAAAAGCAGCAATAATGTGCCATTCAAAGTCTCGTTGGTCAGATGTTTTACCAATTGTTATGCTGGGATTGAGGACTTCCATCAACCATGACTTGAAAGTGTCCCCAGCTGGATCCGTGTATGGTATGGAACTGGCATTGCCAGGAGAATTTTTTGTTAATACAAAAATTAAAAACATTAACTCTGAATGGGTAAAAGAGTTTAAGGAGAACATGCAAAATATAAAAGCAAAAAAGGTCGCAAGACACGGTCATTCAGATGTACATGTACCAAAGAGCCTGCATGAATCCCTTTTTGTTTTTATTAGAGATGATACTGTTCGGCCACCTCTTCAGCCTCCTTATAAAGGCCCTTTTCAAGTAATATCAAAAAGTGCAAAGACGTTTGTTGTTAATGTCAATGGAAAACCAAAAACAATATCCATTGATCGGCTGAAGCCTGCTGTAGTTTTTAA
>CATQFL010000262.1:0-18031 GCA_956483635.1 Panzeria rudis
ATAATTCCATATAATCTCGCAGGGCTTTGCAATTAAAGGTATGCCAAATCTTTATTGCATGCTCATAATCTTCAATTGAGCATTCCTTGTTATTTAATTTGTTAAAAAAAAGCTGGCCATCATCCAATTTTTCAAATGAATCAAAATATTCATAAGGGAAAACGCCCTATCTTCGTACAAGGTCAAATTCTGTCTTTCTGTTAAAGTGTGCCCTAACCGTATGAAAGTCATGGTCCGTAAGGTTATTTGTTAAGGATTCTAAGCTATCAGCCATAAAACGAATAGTATCTAAAAATCGGAGTTCAAGATTGCAATTGTCAGTCATTTTTGTAAATGAAGATAGTGAAATGTACAGTTCTTTGTTCAGTGGTAGGACTTTTATGTAGTCAGACTTTTTACCTAATTCTTTAGCAAAAAGGTGCGAGTCATAAGATGAATAGTTATGAAAGTATATGGGAATGAACTTCGGAATTTGATACTTTAAGTTGCAAATATTGTGAGCTGCACCTCGATATTTACCACTTATATGACAATGATCTCTTACACGATCTTTACCGAGAAATTTGTCACATATGTGGCAATTTATTGAATTTTGAATAAATATATATATATATATATATATATATATATATATATATATATATATATATATATATATATATATATATATATATATATATATATATATATATATATATATATATATATATATATATATATATATATATATATATATATATATATATATATATATATATATATATATATATATATATATATATATATATATATATATATATATATATATATATATATATATATATATATATATATATATATATATATATATATATATATATATATATATATATATATATATTTATTCAAAATTCAATAAATTGCCACATATGTGACAAATTTCTCGGTAAAGATCGTGTAAGAGATCATTGTCATATAAGTGGTAAATATCGAGGTGCAGCTCACAATATTTGCAACTTAAAGTATCAAATTCCGAAGTTCATTCCCATATACTTTCATAACTATTCATCTTATGACTCGCACCTTTTTGCTAAAGAATTAGGTAAAAAGTCTGACTACATAAAAGTCCTACCACTGAACAAAGAACTGTACATTTCACTATCTTCATTTACAAAAATGACTGACAATTGCAATCTTGAACTCCGATTTTTAGATACTATTCGTTTTATGGCTGATAGCTTAGAATCCTTAACAAATAACCTTACGGACCATGACTTTCATACGGTTAGGGCACACTTTAACAGAAAGACAGAATTTGACCTTGTACGAAGATAGGGCGTTTTCCCTTATGAATATTTTGATTCATTTGAAAAATTGGATGATGGCCAGCTTTTTTTTAACAAATTAAATAACAAGGAATGCTCAATTGAAGATTATGAGCATGCAATAAAGATTTGGCATACCTTTAATTGCAAAGCCCTGCGAGATTATATGGAATTATATCTCAAAACAGACGTGCTTTTGTTGGCAGACCTATTCGAAATTTTTCGAAAAGTCTGTAAGGGAATTTATAATCTAGATCATAGAATGCCATATTAAAGAACACACAAATACAATTAGAGTTGTTAACAGACATTGACACGTATAACTTCTTTAAAAAGGGAATACGCGGTGGAATGGTACAGTGCAGTAAGCGATATTCCAGAGCAAATAATAAATATTTAGATGATTTTGATGAAGACAAGCCTTCAGAATTTCTAATATATTTAGACGCAAATAACCTTTACGGTTGGGCGATGTCTGAGTATCTTCCTTATGGAGGATTCCGATGGCTAACTAGTGATGAACTGAATCTGGATGCGAAAAGCATAGATAATAACTCACAAGATGGTTATGTATATGAGGTCACTTTGGAATATCCTTCACATCTGCATGACTCTTACAATGACCTTCCCTTCTGTGTTGAAAACAAGAAAACTTTAGAATCAAACCATAAGAAATTAATTGCGGATTTTTCGCCAAAAAACTCTTGTGTAATATACAGGGTGGCCCAAAATTAACGAAGGGGTTTGAATAGTCTATATCTCCATTATTTTTACATTTCTTTGATTTATTTTTTCAGATTGTTGTAAAGAAGATTTGGGAAATTAAAACTCGGAAGGTTTACTACTGACCGACGAACATACATCGAGGGAAACAATGGCACTGTTACCGGACATTTTCGTGGTTTTCCATGACTATTATTATTTATCATGGTCTGTGGCTTATTACGTATGCACGATCTTTAAAATAACCCAAAGAAAATGTTTCGAGAGCGGTTTAGTGCAGCTAATAAAATCAGTGCTTCTTGAAATAATGCGTTCGCTGAAAACGCTCCGTAAGAACGTCATTGTGTATCTTTCTCTATGATCGTTGTTCAATAGTAAATCTCTCCAGTTTCAATTTCCCATATCTTCTTTACAAATGTCTGAAAAAATAAATGAAAAACAAGTTAAGATTATGGATTTATAGACTTCAAACTCCTTCGTTAATTCTGGGCCACCCGGTACTACATAGTTCTTAAGCAATGTTTGGAATATGGTTTGTTTCTAAAGAAAACGCATCGTATTCTAGCATTTAAACATTCTAAATCTAAACAATGGCTGAAAGACTATATAGATTTGAATACTAAAGATAGAGTTTCTGCATAAAAATGCATTTGAATCCAATTTTCATAGCATATCTTTATTTTCAGCGGATATGGTGGCAATTCAAATAAATAGAGTCAAAACATACTATAACAAGCCCATATACTTGGAATTTTGTGAGCTTTCTAAATGGAAAATGTATAATTTCCATTATGGATTCATGAAACCCAAGTTTAAATCAAATTTATCTTTAAATTACATGGACACGGACTCATTTATATATACAATAAAAACTGACGACTTTTATGCCGACATAAAATCTGACATAGAACAAGAATTTTACACTTCCGATTACCCAAAAGATAACGTATATGGTGCTGGGTATGATGAAGGATGAGAATTGTGGTAAAGTAATGAAAGAATTTGTGGGACTTCGGTCAAAAATGTATTCTTTTAGCGTGCAATATGAAAATGATGTAAAAAAATCGAAGAGGGTTAAGAAATGTGTTCTTGAAAAATATAGTTTAGAGGCGTATAGTTATCAAGATGATAAAAGAAAAATACAATGTGATGGTATAAATACATTAACATGGTATAATTATCGATTTGAGGAAACAAATCCAGAATATGAACTGGATATGTTGCTAATGGAAATTTATAAGCTTCAAGAAGCATGAGTTTTTTACTTAAATGTAATTTGTTTCTGTTTATATGTAAATATTTAGTTATTAATGTTTAGTTATTAAGAAAATTTGGTTTGTTATTAAAAAATAATAATAACGATATATATATATATATATATATATATATATATATATATATATATATATATATATATATATATATATATATATATATATATATATATATATATATATATATATATATATATATATATATATATTATATATATATATATATATATATATATATATATATATATATATATATATATATATATATATATATATATATATATATATATATATATATATATATATTATATATATATATATATATATATATATATATATATATATATATATATATATAATATATATATATATATATATATATATATATATATATATATATATATATATATATATATATATATATATATATATATATATATATATATATATATATATATATATATATATATATATATATATATATATATATATATATATATATATATATATATATATATATATATATATATATATATATATATATATATATATATATATATATATATATATATATATATATATATATATATATATATATATATATATATATATATATATATAATATATATATATATATATATATATATATATATATATATATATATATATATATATATATATATATATATTTATATATAGATATATTTATATATATATAATATATATATATATATATATATATATATATATATATATATATATATATATATATATATATATATATATATATATATATATATATATATATATATATATATATATATATATATATATATATAAATATATATATATATATATATATATATATATATATATATATATATATATATATATATATATATATAAATATATATATATATATATATATATATATATATATATAATATATATATATATATATATATATATATATATATATATATATATATATATATATATATATATATATATATATATATATATATATATATATATATATATATATATATATATATATATGTATATATATATATATATATATATATATATATATATATATATATATATATATATATATATATATATATATATATATATATATATATATATATATATTAAAAAAATTCATTTTTCTTTATTCAGAAAATAAAAATAATGAAGAGTTTCTGCAATATTTTAAAAGAATAAAATCAGTGTACAAATCACAAAAATACAAATATAGACAAAGAAAGCCCAAATTGCTCGGCAGCAAAAGTTGAATTGTCAGCGGCCACAATTTTTTTGTTTCCACAAGAACAACAAGAAGTCAAAATCATATGGTAATATATAAAACTTAAATCTAATTTAAATGTACCAGATTGGAGATATAAGTTATAATTAAATATGATCTATAAATATGAATTTTCTATTTAAATAGAAATTAAGTTTAATCAATCAATAAATCATTTCTTTATTTACAGATAATATTTACATAGTTTTTTTATAATTATTTGCACAAGAGTTCAAGATTTTTTTTCTTTTTCATCTTAGTTATAAGTTTACAATTATAAAATTTTTATTTTATCTATACATATATACAATATATAACTGGAGGTAAAATTGCTGGAAAAACCTATTTGAATCTTACTACTAAAAAACTACATAAAAACTAAGGACTAGGACATTAGGTCTTTAATATGCGTAAAGTCAGAATGTAAGCATCTGCTGTTGAAATTCTGCGTCAGCCTATTTATCTTATCAGCTACTAATTCTAGACCTGCAATATTATGGAGGCTTGTAGTAGAAAAAAACCATGGGAGGTTATAAATGAGTTTTAATAACTTATTTTGAGTTATTTGTAGTTTTGTAATATGACAACATGCACTAGTAGACCAAACAGGTGCTGCATAGTAAATTACGGCATGGAAAATAGCCTTTAGAATGAGGTTTTTATTGCCAATGCTCAGGCCGGACTTCCTATTGATAAAGGGATACAAAATTCGAATTAATATGTTTACTTTATTCACTACATAGGGGATATGCTGGCTGAAATTCATCTTTGGGTCGAGTATGACACGTAAATACTTGATATTTTTCTCCCATTGAATGCTATTATTGTTTAGAATGATATTTTACTGGGGACCGAAACAATTTTTACGCTTTCTTGTGAAATATATGGCTTTTGTTTTTTTCGCTGTTTAGCGATATTTTCCACTTATTAAAATATAAGAATATTTCCATAAAGGCTGTTTGTAGATTGGCTATTATATCAGCAGGTATAATATTGGAGTTGAGAATTGCCGTGTCATTTGCAAATATAGACAGAGTACAGTCATTGAAGGAACATCTGATGTATAAAGATTATACAGAATAGGCGATAGGCATGAACCTTGCCTGCAGTTAACGGATAAAATTGGGCATTGTGTAGTCCAATATGTACTTTAAATGTGTGAGAGGTTAGTAAACATTGAGTTATTTTAATTAGATGTGTAGGGAAATTCAGCTTTATCATCTTAAAAATAAGTCCGTCGTGTCAGACTGTGTCAAAGGCAGCTTTGACATCTAATAAAATCATTCCGGTTGATTTTTGTTGGTTAAAATTTTCTTTAATCAAATCTCTCATTCTGATAAGCGGATGAACTGTGCTATGCTCCCTACGAAAGCCAAACTGTTGTGGTGGAATAATATTATTTGTATCTATAAAATTTATAAGTTTGATTTTTTTTACTTTTTCCAGAATTTTACTTACACTGGATAATAGACTTATTGGACGATAAGAAAACGAGGAGTCTGATTGCTTACCAGGTTTAAGAATTGGTATTACTTTAGATTCCTTGAATATTTGGGGAAAATAGCAAAGTTTCAGGCAAGAATTTATTATGCATTTTAAGTACTTAATTGCCTTACTAGGAAGTGCGTTTAGACATTTGCTATTTATGCCATCACTACCTGGTGATTTCCTATTTTTTAAAGTTTTTATTATTGCAGTGATTTGCGATGAATTTGTTAAATTTGCATCTAATGGACTGGCATTTAATAGTTTGAATGAATTGAGCTTTTCGATTACTGCCGCAGTCGTAATTGTGTCGCCGAGATGAGAAGAAAGAGAATGATTAGCTAAAAAGGTCTGGGCCAAAATTTCACACTTTTCTTGATTTGTAGTAAAACGAGAATCGTTCACTTTCAAAATTGGAATATTGTTTGACTTCTTTTTTTAAGACTTTTGTTACATTCCCGAAAGGGGGAGAGGCTTTATCCAGAGCGGACAGTAAATTATTCCAAGATTTATTTTTGAATGCTATGATTTACTCTCGAATTTTCCGATTTAAGGAATTTACTCGAGTCAATTAAATTCCTATATTTTTGCCATTCTCGGCGGAAATAATTTCTATGTTGTATCATTGCTTTGATTCGATTGGGAAGAGCTTGGTTCTTTTTTAAGGTATACTTTTTAGGTACACTAACATCAATTGCATTTTTAAGAGCGTTTTCGAGCGGACTTCCTCAATTTGTTCACCATTAACAATATTACCAAAACAGGTAGATCTAGCTGTCTGTTTACGGCACTCGAAAATTTATTCCACTTAGCATTATTAAAATCATATTTAAAAAAATTCGAGTCATAGTAATTGCTATGTAGAGAATTTACGGGTAAATGGTCGGAGCTCAGATCATTAATAACAACTGCCGGATATATTAAAAGCGGATCATTAGTTAGGAAAAAGTACAGTGTTGAAGCTTGTCTATTTGTGCTTGAGGGTATATATGTATGGTTGCATGGATAAACAATATCAATGTTATAAGATACTAATTTTTCATGTAAAATGTTGCCTCAACAATTGTATCTGACACAACCCCATGACTGATGTCTGCTGTTAAAATCGCCACCTAGTATGTATTTTTCATTTCCAATAAGTTTGTGAATATCAAATGCAAATTGTTGTTTTTTAATACCATCAGATTCAGCCGACCCTCCAGAAAAGTAGCAAGCATATATGGCTATAGAACCTATCTGTAAGGAGTTTAATCCCAATATTCTCAATAAGAGTAGTGTTTATGATAGGTAGTAATTGATGAGTTATGTTCTTTTTGACAATGATTGCTACACCACCTCCCCTAGAATTAGTCCTGTTATTCCTATATATTTTAAACTCATTATTTTTAATAGACAGTTTTGAATTTAGACTAGTTGCTTAAACTAAACATATATGAATATTAATACTAGTTAAGAATTGAAATAATTCTAAATATTTAAAACGAATGCCTCTAGCATTCCAAGTTCTGATATTGATTCCATTATTTGCCATTACGATAGGAATTTGCATGCAAGGTTAGTAATTACCTCGAATTGGTCAGTTTTATTTTTACAACTTCTAAGCTTAGTGGTTAGCTCTAAAGTTAAATTCTTAATTTATTGAAGAGAAAAAAGTTCGCGGGTACCACGGTCATTTAGAGTGTTATTAATAATATCCCTTTGAGCTTGTAAAGTTCTATTGGATGTTGACGTATGTTTATGGAGTGTGTTAGGAAAGCTGCTGTTATAATTACTGCTACGAACTCCCGAACTAAAGCGGAGTTTCCGCGGGCTTTACTGATAACGTTGTCTCAGATTGAGAAAGTTTATCTTACTTGGACACTGATCAAATGTTGATTTATGAGGACCATTGCAATTTGCACATTTTAGGGTAGATTCTGTACAATCTGATGTCTTATGTTGACCAGCAGAGTTTGAACAAAATGTTTTACCCTTACAACGGCTGGAACCATGACCAAACATTTGACAATTGTAGCATTGCGTGATCTGATTTTTTTTTTGATTTTCAATTTCAATTTCAATTTTACATTTTAGTATTGTTATTGGAGGAACATGTACTTTAATAGTTTTTTCTACGATAACTTCATTATCATCTAAGTGATCATCAACTGTTTGCAATAATTATAATTTTTACTTGCACTTAATGCATTGTTAGTTGTTTTTGTTCTTTTTTTATTCATTGTATTAACGCTTGATGCGTTATCATTGTTACAGACAAGTGATCGTTTGATTTTGTTGGTGTAAACTCTTTAGCTTTTTCTGTTTTGTTTCAAATCACAAAGTTATTGTTGCTGTTTATAACACAACACTAATAGCAACATTCATAAAAAATTCTTATTTTAGGTTTAAGACTCACAATTGTTATTGAACAGTTTCACGATAAAAACTGTTTAATATAAAATTGCATTCATAAACACTACAATAGACATTGTGTGTTTTAAGGAATTTTAGATTTTGATACTGGCAATACCACCATGTTTTGTAGATCGTATTGCAATAAAATGAATATGATTACATCCGGATATTGAAATAAACGAACAAATTTTTATTGTTTTCATGTAAGTTAAGATATTTTGAACTCTCTTTATAATATATTTCTCAACTTATTTGATACAAGTTTTCTATGAAGTAAAAGCAAAAAAAGAAAAATGATTACAAAAGAATTCACACGACTCTTTAAATCATGTATGGAAAAGGTACTCGAATAACGAGCCTATTTGCATTTGTGTTGATTGTTTCTACATCACTAACACTTCTTTTCGCCTTTATGTGTTTTGGTGGGGTTTTTTTTGCTAATTTTGTTGCGAATTTTGTTTAACTTAAATAATTTAGTGGCATATTCTATTAAATTTAATTTAAAGCTTTAATTTAAAGCATATCATGTATTCCTGTGTGCTAAATTTGCAAAGATATTTGAAGTTAAAATTGATATTTCGATGATATGAATTAATTGAAGGTTTATAGAAGGTGCATACCGTCTTTAAACCTATTTTAAAATTTTCATGTAATATACATTTATGAATGCAATTTTATGAAATTTTGGTTAAAAGTAGTTTATTGCCCTGTTTTAAATATTTATGAATATGGCTGTAAGTATTTAGCAATACTTTTGCTTGGGTCAATTATACACACGTGTCTTCACCACAAGAGTTCAAGCGTGACAGAATGTAAGTTTAAAAACCATTTAATTATTAAGTAAAAAACTGGGGGTTAATTTTTATTAAACATTGTTATCAAGAAGTTATTTGTAAAAATATATATCCATGTTGTATTATTATTACAATTCAACGAATTTTGTGAAAAAAAAATTGTTTTTATGTAAAGGACTAAAAACGTAACAATATGAACTAATTAGCTTTATTTGTTTTATGTCTTTCAGTGTGTCAGTGTAACTCCGTTGAAAGTCGGTAACGTGAAAGTCGGAGTCTTGTATTTTCTCGTAAAGAGAACAAGATCCGTCTTTTGAGGGTTAGCATTAAGACCACTTTCAACGCTCCATTTACTTATGATACCTAATGCCGATTGAAGACGTTGAGATAGAGTATCTAGAAATTTACCAGATATTGCTACTGCTACGTCATCCGCGTAGGCTACTGATTTAAACCTCATAGAGTCTAGTTCCACCAGTACCGAGTTTATGGCGATATTCCATAGGATAGGTGACAGAACACCTCCCTGGGGAGTACCTCGCTTAACCGTTTTTTGAATAGTCGTTTGCCCCATCGTGGAGGAAATTACCCTATTCGTTAAGAGTCCTCGTATGAAGCTAATTGTTGACCGATCAATGTTCAGTCTTTCTAGTTCCATAATGATGGATTCAGGTCGTACATTGTTAAAGGCACCCTCTATATCAAGAAAGGCCACGAATGTATATTCTTTGTTTGCCAGGGATTTTTCAATGAATCCTACAAGCGAGTGAAGTGCCGTCTCAACTGATTTGCCCTTCGTATAGGCATGTTGGGAGGTTGATAGGAGGTTCGGAGAAATTGTTGATCTAAGGTGTAGATCAATTATCCGTTCCAGAGTTTTAAGGAGAAAAGATGATAGGCTGATGGGTCTAAAATCTTTCGGGTTTACGTGTGTAGTTTTACCCCCTTTGGGGATAAAGACCACGGAACATTTGGTCCATGCTATCGGAATATAGGACCAAGTTAGACAGGCCGAGTATATCCGAATGAGCCATGGAGTGATAACGTCTGCATTACGCTGTAGGTCAGCTGGAATAATGCCATCGGGACCCGGTGATTTGAACGGGTCAAAGCTGTTGATGGCCCACATTATTTTTTCCCTATTTAGGGTGATCGTGGCCATGTTAGAATGTATTGAATGCATGGCTGCAATCTCTCCCGTGTAGGGAGTGCAACCGGGAAAGTGCGTGTTCATTAGTACCTCTAGGGTCTCCTGACTACTGATGGTCCATCCGCCACCCGATTTCTTAATGAAACTGGGGACAGTTGGAAGAGTAGCCAGGATTTTGCGAAGGCGACTAGTCTCAGAGGCTCCCTCAACATTGCTGCAGAAGGACTTCCATGACGTTCGTTTCGCATCCCTGACGAGGTTTTTGAACCTGTTTACAGAGGCTTTGTAGGCTGACCAGTTACCTAGTCTTTTTGCCTCATTGAATAGTCTGCGACTCTCCTTGCGAGCGTTCGCTATTTCAAGACTCCACCATGGTGGCTTTTTCTTCCCACGCAGTATACTAGGTCTGCATGATTCGGCCGTCGCTAAGTTGAAAGCATTTGTTAAATTGTCAACCGCGATGTCAATGTCGTGCCTATCGTTTATGATTGGCGATTGTGTAAGAAAGTCAGAGAGAATAAGCTTTTGCTCTTCCCAATTTGTTTTCTTCCTATTTATTATGGGCGTAGCCCGATCAATTAGAATCCCTATAGTGAATTCAATATAGCGATGATCAGAGAAAGAACAGTCATTTGATACCTTCCATTCCCTAATCATATCAGTATGCGTAGAACTAACTAGCGTGATATCTAGAACCTCCTTCCTATTTGAAATGACGAAAGTGGGTTCTGACCCGACATTTGATATGTCTAAGTTGTTACAAAGAATGAAATCAAATAAAGACTCACCCCTTGTATTTGTGTCAGAGCTTCCCCATACGACATGATGTGCACTTGCGTCTGCTCCAAGAAAGACTGGCAAGTTACGTTGGTTTGCCATTTTAATTGCATCGCGAACCTTTGCGGGCGGGGATTCGCATTCGTGCGCCATATAGCTCGAGACGACTATTATCATGCCCATAGTCGTCTCCCAGGCTGCTGTGGTGGTATCTTCGTCACTGAAATCAGATAACAAAAAGATATTTAGGTTGCCCCTGGCTACTATGCATGCTCTGATCCTACCTGTCTCATTCGCATGCAATAGCCTGAAGCCTTTCGTACCTAGTCCGCAAACCCTGCCTTTATGAAGCCAGGGTTCTTGGACTAATGCGATCTCCTCCCCTCTTTCTATGAGCCGGAGGAGCATTGTGGCGGATGCTGTTTTAGAGTGGTGAAGGTGCACATGAGTGACCCTCACCGCCATGGTGTAACGGCTTGATGGTGACGTTGATGCCCTCCTGGTCAGAGTCCAGAAGGTCATCCTCGTTAACTGCCTCGTCTAGCTGGTCAAAGAATTCTCCAACCCAACCTGAGTTGGAGTTGGTGTCCCCCTGAGAAGCTAGACTAGCAGTGTCATCGACCGACATTGCGTCTGGATCCGGTTGATCACCTTCCTGAGCAACTTTGTCCCTTTTGTCGCCCTTGAAGATACTAAGGAAGATGGCCTCAAATCCATAGAACATCTTCCCTTGCTTCTGCTCGAGCGGCAAAATAGACTCGTTGTTGAGAAAAATGACAACCCGTCTGTATGCTCCTACAGGTTCTGAAACAGAGACAACCTTCCAATTTTTGGTCGGTATGTCACTGTTGCAGGCCTGTAGAAGCGCCAGTATATCCTCTGGTTTCGATGGTTCATCGGGGATTCGAGCAGTGGCTCTAGGTCGACGTGGAACCTCATCTAGAGGGACCACATCGAGTCTAGCTCCTTCCCATAGACCTTCCAGAAGAGCAACCGCCTGCTTGTATAGCAGAATCGATCGCTCATCCGAGAAGGCCATGAGCTTTATTCGCTTCCCACGAGCCCATCCGGCGTCTTCGGCTTTAGGGGTAGGCCCCGGATTGTCTTTAAGGACTTTCCAGAAAACCCCCATCACCTTCTTTCGTACCATGTCCCACTTGGCGTAGGTCATGGAGTAGTCTGCGTCACCTCTATCAATGACAGCTTGAACAAGGTGACCTTTGGCCACCTCGCTGAAGGTTCTGTGCACCGATCTGTGACGCTTTTCGATGGGCTGTTGGCCCTGCAAATGAACCTCCTCATCTGAACGTTGCCGTTTAGGCACGCCCGCAGACGTTGATGAGGGGGTTTTTTGCAGCTCAGCCAAGTGTTTTCTGGCCCAGGTGAGGGATGAAAGTTCATCCGCTGTGAGGGACTCAGCAGGCTTTTTGCCTAGCTTACCCAAAACTCTTTCGGCGGAGCGCCGTCTCGCGAAGGCCCTTCTGTCTGGTGTTGTGTGCCTTTGGGTCATAATGTTGCCTTGAGAGGCTGGAATCACAGCTCGGAGACCCGACTTCGTGGTCGCAGTCTCCTTACTGGAGGGGGGATGTGGTACTGAGGAACCCGACTTCGAGGTCGCAGTTCCCTTTTTCACGATAGGCACTGAGGTGACTGCCGCTTGTTTTTTGACAGCACCCAAACAGGGTTTTTTAGCTACCGAGGTGGTAGCAAGGACCTTGGCAGTTTTTGAGGTGCTTGGTTTTGAATCCAGGGGCACCCCACTGCTGTTTGTTTTACATCCTTTGGATGGGTGTTTGAGGTTCTGCTTAGCAGATACCGGCAGTGCGCACTTGGAAGGCTCAGGTTTCCCCTTGCCCCCTCCTGCGTGAGTGTTGCAACCAGTAGCTTGCTGATTAGTCCGGCCTGGTGCATGCACCGTACTAATCCGGAACCCAGTAGCACTCGACTCCCCATGGCCTGAGGTCGCCACCAGGGGAGCAGGGTCTCCGGAGATTATTAGGCCCTCAACCGGATACTCGGGGCACTTGTTTTTATCTGACATTTTGTTGTGTGTGGGGGTTTGCATTTTATACTTGCTGCCAAGTGAGAAAACTGTCAAACAGACAGACCACCAAGCCGCCCAATATGGAACAGACGCTTGGTGGATTTTACCGGACACTTATGGTGGACATAGATCCGAGAGGATCCAGCGGACGTATTCTGGTGAAGGGCCCAATCTCAATGAAAGGGGAAGCTCTCCACCAGGAACGATCTGAAGCCGCCCCTTCTAGGAGTAACAGACGCTTCAGACACTGGGATGGGTAGTTCTTAGTCCATGCTCGCCATGAGCCCCTCTGGCAAGGTTGCACCTACCAGCACGGCCTACATGGGTCATCACACTTAAGCCCCCCCATCGCGACAAGATGACTACCCGTTCGCAGGGGATCACAACTCTACGACGTAAAAAAGATTTTCGAGCTGGAGTTCATTTACTAAAATTTTTTGAAGTCATTTTTTAGTATTAAGAATTATTTTCGATGTGTTGTGATCTATTTGATACACTTTTAGCTATTGGCACAAACATGTAATTTTCAAATCTATAAATCTTCCCATTAACTTTTCTTTTGTATACTTTCAACAAATTTTTTTAGATATCCGTCTTCCAAAAATTGTTTGATTTTGGAAATATTTTCTTGCATTTTGTTATTCTCTTCCAACTGTAATATTATTGCATGTTGTAGCATTTCGATTTGAGTTCTTAGAGTATCATGAATATTGTTGTTATCTTCCTTAAAGTATTTTAATAGCTTGTGTTCTATTTCTTCGATTTGAGTTTGCAGAAACAATTTATTGATAACATCGTTTTCTTCCACAGCTTTTGCCACATTTTTGATTCTTTTGTTTTGGACATCGATGTTGCTGTTCGTATCCATAAAGAACCCCAACATTTTAGGGGCATTTTTCAATGAAATTATATTGCTTGTATCGTCTAGATAATGTCCAAACTTATCAACAGACATACTCTATATAGATTATTCTATTATATTAGCTTCGCGAAATTCTTCAATAATTGATACAATTTCGTTATTATGATTAGTATGACCTGCAGCTTGTGATGATACCAGTAGTCGAAGTCGATCTACCATCTCATTTGGATCATCCCAGTATATATAGTTTGGCTTATGAGGGTTAAACTGCATCAACTCATCACCTTTATAATTACATATTGTCTTATTTGGTATTGATTTTGATAAAGTCTGTTGGTTTTTCTCTTTAAACATCTTTTTAATAATATGTTTATATATATAGGCTTTCGTTCCCTTGATTTGTCCATCAGGTTTATAGTCTCTTCTGTACGAATTTATATTAATTAAAATTTTTTTGTAGAGTTCTAGTTCATATTTATCATAGTTTTTTGGTATTTTATGAAACATTAGAGAAAATAGTCCGGGTGTTAGAGCCCATATTTGACTACCAACATGTATTTTGTTTTCATTTAATTTGAGCTTACTATCACCAAATTTCCATTTATTATTGAAATCTTTATGTGGACCATAATTAGTATCTAATTCATTTCTTCCTTCTAAAACAGATAAGTCAGTTTAACTCTCTTCAACATTTCAACTTTGAGAGTAAAAATCCTCATCATCGTCATAATCATTATCAATAGTACTTTCACCATTAGGATCAGCAAGTGAATTGCTGGTATCAAATATTGATTCTTCTACAAGTTTCTTTAGTGTACTTGTCTCCAACTTAATTGATGGTTTCTTAAGATGATTAGAACTGTTATTATATTCAATTTCTGTTTTCATCTCATTCTTTTCTTTTTTGATAATTCTATTGATATTATTAGAATTATTTATAAATTTGTTTAAAGGATCTGTTATAGGTTTAAATGTATCTTTTAGTTGTTCACGTGTGTCTATTTCGCCCGTTTTTATACTACGAAGCTTTTTCTTCAAGACATTTCTTGTCGCAACCAACTCTTTTAAAATTTTTTCATCCATTTTCCAGCTATCAGATCAGCTTATTAGGTATCTGATCAGGTTATCAGATCAGCTTATTAGGTATCAGATCAGCTTATTAGGTATCAGATTAGATGAGCTTATTAGGTAGATAATTAGATCAGGTATAGTTGATATTTCAAGAGCTATGTAGATGTATTATGGTTAAAGCCAGATTATATACTAAAGTTTTTCTTTTATGTAGAGCAATTTATATTGTTATGAAATAATCGAATAATTTTCTGTAGCGCCCATTGTTTAATTCATTATCTTTGCTTATCATCAAAAATCCATATTTATCCTTCCAGCACAATCGACAAATTTCATGAAACTTTGCATAACTCATATCGCTGGTAACATGATCCCTATAAACATGTTTCATATTTGTCTCATCTTGCTTAAACATTATAATCATATTCGCATTGTCTCTTAATAAATGCTTGGGAGTTCTGGTATAAGTTTGGCACAAGTAGAATGAATCAACATCCCTATGTCGTCCCATACAAAAATAAGCTCGTATATTATTCTGCTTCTCACATGCAACATCATCAAATATCATAATTGAATTAGTTTTAGCTTTGTCAGGGGGAATAACTGATTGATTTTCGGTGAATGTGTAATATCCCATTCCTTTAATAGGTGTAATTAATCTCTTCAAGTATTCATATTTCGGTTGATATAGAGATTTTGAGTATAAATAGATGTTTTCAAACTTTAGTCCATTAGGACTTTCTAGTAAGCCAATCATAACATTAGTCTTTCCACAATTTGATGGTCCCACTATTAGAGCACGAATAGAATTTGGTAAGAGTGAACTATGTTTTATTCCTGAACTGATGTTCGATGAATCATCAATGTTTCGAACTAAAATATTTTTATGTTGTTTTACTAACTGCATTTTTATAACTAAATGCAATTCATGTTTGTTACCTTTTATTATAGAAAAAATGGATAAATAAGATGGTTATACATTATCAAAAGTCATTTAGTCATAAAAACACCTTCGTTGGAGCAGGTTTACTAGATAAAACAATAAACTCTCTTCCTGTTGAGCTTCATCTTCCTGGATATCAATACTGTGGACCTGGAACTAAACTACAAAAACGTTTAAATCGAGGTGATAAACTAATCAATTTATTGGACTCTGCCGGCAAAAATCACGACATAGCTTATTCTAAAAATAAGGATTTAAATATTAGACATCAAGCTGATAAAATTCTTGAAAATTCAGCTTGGGATCGAGTTTTATCATAAGATAGCAGTCTTGCAGAAAAATCATTTGCATATATGGTTACTAACGCTATGAAAGCCAAAAGAAAATTTGGTATGGGTGTGGAGAAAAAGACAAATGTTAAGAAACCTAAATTAAATGGTAAAAAATTGTTCAGTTCAGCAATTGGAGCTGCAACACAAAATACTAAAGGAGAAAAAACCTTTAGACAATGCTATTAGAATAGCACGTAAAACGATCAACAAAACATTAAAAGGCAGAAAATCCCAAGTTATAATACCTCGCATAATAAATGTACCAACAATTGGTGGTTTTTTACCACTTAATACCGATTTTAACTGCTCTGGGTGCAATTGGAAGTCTAACCACTGAAGCTGCTACTATAGCTAAGGCTGTAAATGCGACAAAGAATGCAAAAAATCAGCTTGATGAAGCAACTCGCCATAATAAAGCGATGGAATCTATAGCTGTTGGGAAAGGATTTTACCTAAAACCATATAAAAAGGGTTATGGTTTAGTTTATAAATAGCAGACAAAAAACTCTTAAAAATGCTACCTAATAGACCACTATCAGAAGTCGACTTGAGACATTTTTCAAACAAAATTCCACATTTTAGAGGAGTTTTCATTTTGGACTCACTACCAAAACGATCAAAGAAAATTGAATGTGGAATAATCAATTTGGATATATCAACAAGACCTGGTACACATTGGGTAGCATATTATACAAACATCAATGAAAAAGAATATTTCGATAGTTTTGGAAACTTACAACCTCCTTCGGAAGTACTCAAATATCTGGGCACAAATATAAAATACAACTATAATCAACATCAGAATTTTAATACATTTACCTGTGATCATTTATGTCTTAAGTTTCTTTATGAAATAACTGAAAATATTTAATAAAAAACACAATTTTATATATATATATATATATATATATATATATATATATATATATATATATATATATATATATATATAACGAGTGATTTTTTTGCTATTATCTTTTTGGCAACACTAGTTTTGACAGCTCACGCACGTTTTGTATCTTGTGTCACTGTCAAACATCTTCAGTTTGGTCTATAATTTAATCATGAATCGTCTTACAAACGAACAACGCTTGCAAATTATTGAATTTTATTACCAAAATGCGTGCTCTGTTAAGTTAGATGAAGATCCACTTTTTTATCGAAGAATTGTGTTCAGCGACGAGGCTCATTTCTGGTTGAATGGATACGTGAACAAGCACAACTGCCGTATTTGGAGTGAAGAGCAGCCAGAAGCATTGCAAGAGCTACCAATGCATCCACAAAAAACAACCGTTTGGTGCGGATTATGGGCTGGCGGCATCATTGGGCCGTATTTCTTCAAAGATGATGCGAATCACAACGTTACTGTGAATGGTGAGCGCTACCGTGCGATGATAACAAACTTTTTTCTGCCCAAAATGGAAGAGCTTGACTTGCATGACATGTGGTATCAACAAGACGGTGCCACATGCCACACAGCACGCGAAACAATGGACCAATTGAGAGGCGAGTTCGGTGAACAGTTTATTTCACGCTTGGGACAGTCAATTGGCCGCCCAGATCGTGCGA
>CATQFL010000263.1:0-15351 GCA_956483635.1 Panzeria rudis
ATATATATATATATATATATATATATATATATATATATATATATATATATATATATATATATATATATATATATATATATATATATATATATATATATATATATATATATATATATATATATATATATATATATATATATATATATATATATACATATATATATATATATATATATATATATATATATATATATATATATATATATATATATATATATATATATATATATATATATATATATATATATATATATATATATATATATATATATATATATATATATATATATATATATATATATATATATATATATATATATATATATATATATATATATATATATATATATATATATATATATATATATATATATATATATATATATATATATATGTTTATCTGACTTTTCACGCAGAAACTCCTTTATCTTAAAAACTGGTCGATACAACGGTACATATGCATAGTTTATATATACTATACATATTTATAGTTTTATAGTGAACTTTCCATGCTTTTATTGGTGTATAGTTGAAAACTGTCACCTATGAAATACGTAAGCTATGGTACTTTAAAGACGAGTTTAAGAGTTAAATGAGTTAATTTATTTTCAAAGTGCCATAACTGATGAATTTCATCGATGATAGCTTTCAAGTATACATCAAATGAAAGTTTGGAATGCTTTCTATTAAACTATATTCTTATTTAAGATAAAGGTGCTTTTACGTGAGAAGTCATATAAAAAATGTTTTAAATTCCATTTTGCTCGCAATGGGTTAATGGATTTCAAAATTGTATATACCAGTAGAAAGGTATTTTAGAGAATTTTGAAATGATAACTATATTACTACATTTATACGCGGACTATTCGCAAATAAAAATATTTGAAAATTTATACGGCATAGCAAAATACAAAAACTTGGTAGCACTTTTACAGAAGACGTTTGTATTTTTACAAAAAAAAATTGATAAATAAAATAGTTGAAATGTATAAAAGAACAAATAATTATTTGTTTTAATTGTCATTATTTTCTTTTATCAATATTTTTCGCGAAATATTTTTCTATTTAATGCTTTTTATTAACAAAGCGGGGCAGCCAGCACCAAACATTTTATTTGCAAATAGTGCGTTAATCGTGAATAGTTTTCGTGAGTTAATAAGTCGCAATAAAACAATTATATGACAAAAATTTACAGTTTTGTTTGCAAATAACCCGTGCATATAAACGTAGTAAATATCGTTTATATCCGTTCTATATTGTAGGACTTATGATCAATAATACATTAAAGTTTTGAACCCCGTAACTCCGGAATCAGGAGAGAGCGCCGAAATAAATTACACTAAAATTTGTAGGTTAAAAAGGGCTATTACCCTGTGATTTTTTTTTTAGTTTTCAATAATGTTGGAATTTTTACTTATTCTAGCGGCTCTGTTCGGTAAACCGAATCCGAGTAAATTTCTTGGTTTCCAAAAATAAATAATGCCCCCATTGATGTATCTTAAATCGTATATAGTAAATTAATTTCAGATATGATATTTTAAGCTCTAAAAAATATGAAATTGCAGAAAAGTATGAAAAAAGTTTGCTATTAGTGGATTTAATTTTTCTAAATCGAGCGTTTTTAAAACGAATCGATTTACAGAACAGGCAGGTATATAACAATAAAACAAATAAATTTATTTATTTAAAAATTCTTGATGCATATTTATTATAACATATTTATAGATTCTAATGAATTTAAGCTTTTTACTTTTATTAAAACTATTTTAAATTGGCTGTAAACGTATGCAAGGCTCACCTTTTCGGATTGAAATTCCTTTTTTAAATTATTTATTATATTAAGAATATTTGCCAGCAAATAAATTTCATCTAAAATAAAATTATGACAATATGTCAAATAATAAAGTTCTTAAATATAAGAAAGAAATAAAAAATATATATCTTAAAACTTTGATCGCCCATAAGCTCCCCCTATTCATGTGCTTTAATACCGTTTATTTCCAAGTATGTTGATATAAAATATAACTGCAAAGCAGACCACTGCTCAAGTAGACGATTTATTACATTTTCTAGTGCTAGCCACAGGGTTAAAGAAATACCCAATATTTTATGTGGTTCTACATTGCAATAATCTTGAAATTCTTTAAATTCATTAATTCGCTTTAGGCTATGCGCAAAAAACTTATAAATGCTTTTATACAGATCTTCAATTTGTATTGGAAGTTTCTTACAAGCATAAGCTGCGCAAAGGTGAAGTGAGTGGCAAGTACATTTAATATAAAATATATCATTATCGTTTTTAAATCTCGCTTGCACACCACTAATTTCTTCTGCCATCACGTTGGAGCCGTCGGTAGCTAATCCGATAAAATTGTCCAGAGGAATATCGTGGTTTTTAAGAAAATCTTTTATTGCGTCGTACAGAGATTTGGCACTGAACCCACTACCTGTATAAGATTTGAGAATCTGTCGTAAACTCTTTGGCATAATTTTTCCATGTATCGCACGACAAAAATTAGGCACTTCTTTGTAGATATATCTGTAGTTTCGTCCACAATTAATGAAAATTTTGTGATTTTTAATTTAGAAATGATTTCACGTTTGGCTTTATTCCCTAAAGTTTCTGCTAGCTAAGATGTTTTTGTTCTGCCGCATTTTATAACTTTTGTTATCTTAGAATCCGGACAGCAGGTAAAAAATCCATTAATAAAAAGGGTAAATTATGGCAGATGAGAAACATTACAAGTGTAAGTTCTGCATAATGTACTTGTTTCACAAAATTTTCATTTGCAGAACTCATGAATGAATTTATCTTTATTTGACTTTTTTTAATTTCTATATTTTGTATGTGACTCCGAATTGAAGCATGTTTTCTTAAATAACTCACGTGGTTGCATATTTTTTATCGCATGCAATACAATACCCACATCCGTCTCTGTTTTGTAGCCAAGAAAATTCATCCAGCCAAGCAGCCCGAAACTTTCTTCTAAGATTGTTTTTAGTTCCGCTACGTTGTAATTACAATACCTTAGCATAAATTTATTTAAAATAAATGTATGTATGTATATGCTTTTTACCTGCTTCCATCATCACTTTTGGAGGAAACTTCTACGGTTTCTTGTGGACTGGCCACCGATTTTTTTACTAGAAATCTAAAAAAAAATATACATAATTTACTTTTAAATTAAACAAATGTGAACAAATAATTACCTATCCATTTTCCATTTAATTTCTTTAAGGGTTTTCACAAATAATATATTTTCACAAAAACATTTTTAATAGAAAGAAATTGCCGCCATTTAAACAACAGACGAAAGTAGATGTCACAGAATATGAAACAGAACACCGGATTTTGACGTTTAAAAAGACTTTTTATCATGTGTTATGGATTTTTACATGCAAAATCTTCGATTACTACCATAATATAAAACAGATAGCCAAATTAGAAACAATAATATTTGGTTTCTCTTGCATATAACCGTCATAATGTTGTTGAAAGTTGTCAAGTGTAGTTACAGATGTGATTACAATAGATATGTGTGTATTTTTTGATAACACAGAGCTGATCATTTAGTAGTAGGGAGAGGTGTTGACAGTGTTGGGCAACATTCGTACTATGAACAAGTAAGTAAAAATTACAAAAAGTGGTTTCAAAGTTTAACAGTTATATATAAAAAATATTCAAACGTATTGTTATTTAAGGAAAAAAAGTAACCAAAATGAAAAAAATATTCGCATCTACGCATTGAAAAAAACCAATTTTGGTTAGAAATAACCAAAAACGGCAGCTCTGCTCCCATCATTAAAATCATGTTTTCTGGCTTTTCCTGGCTCTCATCTATCGTTATATCAAAGTTCGGTATTTGTCTTTTTCAACGCCGAAGCTGTAATCAATGGCACCTATCGTGTGTATAAACATACATAAGTTGTTAATATTATTAAAAACAGGATTACAGTATCGTTCCAAGAGGTCTAGCAATTCACATTCCCATTCTTTTAACATTATGGGATTGCTGCCAGTTGCGCGCACGTCACTTTTTTCTTTACATCATGCTTTAAATTTTGTATCTTCTTTCTAAGCTGGGCAGTAGTGATTTCTTGCCCGAACTTCCTAATATAATCTTCCCGCAAAGAGCAAAGCGCATCAGGTGGGATTTTTTTAATAAAACTTTGTAAATTTTAAGCATTTCAAAGAAACACGCACTGCCTTTGTCGTTCATATATGTACTAGTATGTATATATTTAAGATTATAATGGTTATAATACAATTACTCAGAAGTATTTGGCAAACAACAGTTCCTGTATTTTTACTGAATTTTTAAAAACTTTATAAATTTTGCAAAACTTTGTGGAACGATAAAAAATATGTAACTTATGGAACAATAACAAATGACGTTACCACTATGTTTTTTGTGATCTACCCCATAAAGGCCGGTATAGACTTCTACGTGGAAAGTGGGATTTGTTGCATACATATTTTAAATAAAATAAAAAGATTTGTTAACAACAAAAAATATATAAAGAACAGATACTTATACAACATGAAGGTATACTTACTAGGGTATTCATTTAATCGGGCTTCTGCTTTAATCGGCTAATCGCTGGATTAATTGCTTAATTTGCTTAATCGGTTAATTTCGGTATTAACCGGTTAACCGATTAAAAAACTTTTTTTCTATATCAAGAATTTCACCTAGGGATATTACCGATACCGATATATCGGCGATACTTCAGATTTTCCGATACATCGGTATCGGCGATATTTTATTGTCGATACGACGATACTTTTCAAACATTTTTGAGAGTTTGTTTTTAAACAAATAATTTATTTTTTGTTAATTTTACTATGAATTAAATTCAATTCGTTGTTTTTTAAATCTTGTTATTATAAATTTTAAATATTAGTAATATTTACGCTTTTATTTTTTAATGAAAAATAATTATTTTTTTTTTAATATTACCATTAATTCAAATTCAATTCGTTGTTTTTTAAATCTCATTCCCAGCAAAAAAAGAAGACACTCCAGAGTCATGAAAATGAAGAATTTGCGATCTGGAAGTAGGGCATATTTGGATCATTTCTAATTAGTTTTACATATGTTTGTCATTGCAAAAACTTCTTTTTTCGATTACCAATCAGCGAATAGAAAGCGATGTTAGGAAAATGTTCTTTTTCGGCGTTCTAGGAAAAAGGATTTTCGCAACTTGTTCCTTTTTATGCCAATTCAAACGCAAAACAACCATTATCGACATAAGCTTTTTTATCTCCATACACTTTTAGTGTCCTTTGCAAATTTTGTTTTTAATTGTTCTCTAGGATCTTATCCTTAGGGAATTTTACACAAACTTCTTACCCAGTGATGGGAACTTAGTAATTTTCTCATCAAATATAGCGATTTTGAAACATGTTTAGCGGGCAAAAAAGCGTTTAAGCTATTAGCGGGAAATCTGGCGATTTTTCGTGGGAGGCTAATTCATACATAATCCTGTTTTTACATGGCCATTTCAAAGAGTTTTGGAATAACTCGATTGATAATAATAAAGTTGTCATATTTCAAATCGTATCTTCTTTTTAACATAGACAGATTGATATGTTTTCATACCATGATCATGCGTGCGTGTTGTTTAAAAATAAAAGTGTTGACGTTTTATTAAAAAAAAAACATTAACAAAAAATAAATTAATATTTCTTAAGTAGAATACACATTGGCAAACGATCGACAGTCAAAAATTCAACATTTTGAAGGATACTTTTGACTTTCTAGACTATCGATCATGTTCGACACTCAAACCGTCATTCAAGAAAAAAATTTTACACGTAAACACACAAAATAACGAAATTAGATACGCTTTATTGACAACAAAGAATTTTCATAATGAATTTTTTAATTCAGTTACTTAATTTCTTATTATTTGAAAACTCCTCGTACGATTTCTTTTTAACATCTCACACAGACAACCTTGCATTTCATAAAAATATATGAATTCTTCGAAAATATAAATTTCCGCGTCCAAGCTATGAAGTTTATGCTACAAAAAATAAATCTTGACTGACGCTTTTTGATTCATACTATCAGTCAAAAACCAATATCGCCGCTGACTCCCACTCGACCGCAAAATTTTTTTTGTGGTTGACTGTTAACTGTCGAAATTTTTGTTCACACTATCGATCAAGACAAAATTTGAGCAAAACTGTCACTCAAGTTTGCCTATGTGTATGTTACTTTAATAAAAATATATATATGCCGTTTTCATGGTTGTAGAGGATCAGGCTGACTGACGTTTTTACACGTGCTATCCTATCAAATGCTTTGAGTATTGTTAAAAGATTTTTCTATACGTATGTACTGTGTAAAAATGGGAGCAGGTGTATTTGTTTAAGCCCATGGATATTGTTGGCAGCACGGGTGTTACATGATAAGAAAGCCGATAAAGAATTTTATGAAATATTGCAAATGCTTTCTTTATAACTCACTAAATCATGGGAAAGCAAATAAACATGTAGATGTAACATAAATCTGGGGATTTTGATGATTGATTTATGCCTATATACTAATTTAAGTACTGGAAAATTTTGTCATTCCGTTTACAATTTCTATAAGAATCATTTTAGACTCCGTAATAAAGTATGGATCCTTATACTGCCCTCCTAAGAAAGAAAGTCGCATCTGCATTTTAGTAGTTTTGAGATATTTAGCTTTTAAAAAGAAAACAAAACTTAGAAGTGGTAGATGGTACCATTTTGCTTAACGTTTTTCAGTAATTTACAGTTAAACCACGAATGGATTAATATCCATTCGTGGTTCCGAATCTGCCTTTATCGCAATGTTGGAATTTTTGGCGCTTGTGACTTTCTTTCTTAGGAGGACAGTATAGGTAAGTGCGTCGATTTAATCATAAACAAATATCAGCATTTTATTTAAAATGTACTACATATTAACCGAATATGTAATTATAATTTCATTAAATACATTTAGGCCCTAATTGTGTAAATCACCTCACCAAAGTGAAATTTATATAGAGAACAAAAGCAAAATTTCAAATATTAAGTTATGAGTTTAGTCGAACTGTATGGGTTTATATCCAAAGAAATTTTAATTATTTTGGCTTGAGTTCGGTTTTAATTAAAATTTTCAATTAAATTATATTTTTATTTAGAGATAAATGTGAAGCATGTAGACAAAGAAAATTTTGAGTGCGCGGAGGGTTGAACTGACGTTTCGATAGCTCCCGCTAATCTCATTAGAGTTCTTTACCGCTTAGACCACTCGACCAAACTTAATATCAATAATTATCAAATGAAATACAGCTCTAAGAGTGACAGTATGAATTGATTAAAGTCAGTTGATATTCAGCTCTTTACTGCAACCACCCGATTTAATTAAAACCGTACTCAAGCCAAAATAATTAAAATTTCTTTGGATATAAATTTCAAATTTATTTATACAAATATAAAAATGAATCTTGGTTTGTTAGACTGCTTAAAACGTGGAAACGGCTGGACCAAACTAGATAATTCCTTCTGAGGGTTTGTTCGTAATTGCCCCGCGAAGGTTTAGGAAAAAAGAAAAGTCAAACATTTCTCAACAGCTGGCGCTAAAAGCAGTTTGTTGGTTTTTTCTAATAGAAGGCCAAACGGTAAGACCGATCGTATTGACTTTTCGGAACTGTCTCACCGACGATTAGGAAATTTAAAAAGGCTTATTTATTTTTTAGCTTTTAGGAGAAAGGGTACTCCCCACACAAACCCATTTTTAATTAACATATACCTGCACAACTACATTAGTGAGACTCTATAAATTTTATGTGGATCACTTTTAGAATAAAGTGCAAAATCTCGGCGGTATAAGAGGTGGACGGGTACCTCCATACAAAATAATTATTAATTTTCTTATATCTGCAGAGCTACAATAGTGAGGCTCTCTGAATTCGATGTGGGCAACGTTTAGAGCAAAGTGAAACTTTAAAAAAAAAATTGGTGGTATAGGAGGGTGATTACGGGTACCCCCTCTCCATGTAAAGTCATTATTAATTTCAGTATATATGCACAACTACGGTGGTGAAGCTCTATAAATTTGCTGGGAGCAACTTTTAGAGCAAAGTAAAGTTTCAACGAAATCTTGGTAGTATAGGTGGGTGAATACGGGTACCCACACAAAGTAATTATTAATTTTTCTATATCTGCTGAACTACGGCAGTGAAGCTCTTTAAATTTGATGTGGGCAACTTTTAGAGCAAAAGGAAAATTTCAACAAAATCTTGGTTTGGATTCAATAGGAGAGAGAATACGGGTACCCCTATAAAAAGTAATTATTAATTTTAGTATATCTGCGGAGCTACAATACTGAGGCTCTCTAAATTTAATGCTGGTAACCTTAGAACTAAGAAAATTGTTCAACTAAATCTTGGAGAAATAGGAGGGGTAGGCGGCTACCCACTATAGAAAGTAATTATAAATTTTAGTATATCTACAACAGTGAGGCTCCCTAAATTTAATGTGGGTAATGTTTAGAGCAAAGTGTAAGTTTCAACGAAATCTCGATGGTATAAGAGGGGAATATCAGTAGCCCCATACAATGTCGTTATTAATTTTCCTATATCTGCAGAAGTACAATAGTGACGCTATATAAATTTGAACTCTTAGAATAAAAAAATTTTTTCAATAAAATCTAGGAGGTACGGGAGGGGGTAATCCTATACCGATATCTCGAAAATTACAATTTCCTGCAAAATATTTGAGGTATAGGAGAGGGAGACGGTTGTCCGTCATACAAAGCAATTATTAATTTTCCCATATCTGAAGAACGAAGCAAAACTCTCTAAATTTTTTGTAGGCTAAACTGAGAACGAATTGCGCTTTCCACCAAAATCAAAATTATTTGTTTTGTTTCTCCAGTTGTTTTCCAAATTTCAGGTGGATCTTTTCCATTCGTTAACTTCTTCAGTAGAAGTAGAAGTTTTATGTGCGATTTATACAATGTAATAATAATTTACAGTTGGATGTTTCAAGCTCTATTTTCGATTTATTCGTAAGCGACATGTTGTAAAAAATTAACTTTTTATTGAAATTAAAATTGTATGGGCCTACCCATAATTTAGAATTGTCAAAATACTCGTAGCAAAATTGTTGATAACTTCTAAAATACAGTGAGACTCAAGCTGTTATGTGGGTCAATCTTAGAATAACGTTCAAACTCCAACAAAATCTTGGCGGTATAGGAGGGGGAGACGGGTACCCCCCATACAAATTAATTATTCATTTTCCAAAACCTGAAGAGCTACAAAAGTGCGTAATTTTTAGAGCAAAGTGATGGTATAGGAGGGGGGATACGGGTACCCCCCTTACAAAGTAGATATAAGTTTTAGTATATGTACAGAACTACAATAGTGAGGCCATCTGAATTTGACGTGGGTAGCTCTCAGAACAAATTAAAAGTCCAAGCACAATCTTGGCGGAATAGGAAGGGGAGGCGGGACCCTTCCATACAAAGTAATTATGAGTCTACATAGCCACAGTAGTGAAGCTCTCTAAATTTCATGTTGGTAACATTTAGAGCAAAGTGAAAGTTTCAACAAAATATTGGTAGTAGTAGAGGAATACGGGTACCCCTATGCAAAGTAATTATTAATTTAAATATAACTACATAACCACATTAGTGAGGATCTCTAAATTTTATGGACTTTGGTAATTCTTGAAACAAAGAAAAAAATTTCATCAAAATCTTGGAGGTATAGGAGCGGGCGGCGAGTACCCCAAGCAAAGTAAAATTTCTTTAAATTTTTATTTATTTTTGTAAGAAGTGTTATTTCCTGTAAAATATTGGTGGTATAGTAAGGAGAAGACGGCTATCCCCGGAGACTAAACTTGTTTTGTTTAATAGCGCTTTTGAACAAAAAAACCCGGGGAGGAGAGACTTAAACACCTCCCCCCCCTACGAAAACTAATTTGGAATTAGCCTAGTCTCATTCAGTGTACTTCGCTACCCCATTGTTGTGAAGATAAAGGAAAATTAATACCTAATTATTTTGTACTCCGTGTGCTCTCTTTGTTAACAAGAGAAATTTAATCTTAGTGTAACCAAAATCAAATTAATACAGTTTCGTTTTTTTAGTGTTTTCATTAGTTAGTATTTTAAGTAGAAGATACACGAAAAAAGAACTGCGTTTTTTAGTGTACTGTTTATTAATTTATTTCACTGCGATGGGTGTGGTGAAGCTCACCGGGCCGGCTAGTATATATATATATATATATATATATATATATATATATATATATATATATATATATATATATATATATATATATATATATATATATATATATATATATATATATATATATATATATATATATATATATATATATATATATATATATATATATATATATATATATATATATATATATATATATATATATATATATATATATATATATATATATATATATATATATATATATATATATATATATATATATATATATACACACAGTAATTATGAGTCTACAGAGCCACAGTAGTGAAGCTGTCTAAATTTCATGTTGGTAACATTTAGAGCAAAGTGAAAGTTTCAACAAAATATTGGTAGTAGTAGAGGAATACGGGTACCCCTATGCAAAGTAATTATTAATTTAAATATAACTACATAACCACATTAGTGAGGATCTACACAAACTAATTTGGAATTAGCCTAGCCTCATTCAGTGTACTTCGCTACCCCATTGTTGTGAAGATAAAGGAAAATTAATACCTAATTATTTTGTACTCCGTGTGCTCTCTTTGTTAACAAGAGAAGTTTAATCTTAGTGTAACCAAAATCAAATTAATACAGTTTCGTTTTTTTAGTGTTTTCATTAGTTAGTATTTTAAGTAGAAGATACACGAAAAAAGAACTGCGTTTTTTAATGTACTGTTTATTAATTTATTTCACTGCGATGGGTGTGGTGAAGCTCACCGGGCCGGCTAGTATATATATATATATATATATATATATATATATATATATATATATATATATATATATATATATATATATATATATATATATATATATATATATATATATATATATATATATATATATATATATATATATATATATATATATATATATATATATATATATATATATATATATATATATATATATATATATATATATATATATATATATATATATATATATATATATATATATATATATATATATATATATATATATATATATATATATATATATATATATATATATATATATATATATATATATATATATATATATATATATATATATATATATATATATATATATATATATATATATATATATATATATATATATATATATATATATATATATATATATATATATATATATATATATATATATAACAACTCTCTAGATCCCTCTGATAAGTTCGCCAAAGTAAGGCCACTCTTCGCGCATTTGAATAAAAAGTTTATGGAAAATGCTTATGTTGAAGAGGAACACAGCGTAGATGAAGCCATGGTTCCATACACAGGTAGACATGGTTGCAAGCAATACATTCATGGAAAACCAATTCGTTATGGCTTCAAACTATGAGTAGGTACGACTCGACAAGGCTACATAAACTGGTTCGAGCCTTACCAAGGTGCCTCTACAAATATAAGTCAAACTTACAAGGATCTGGGTGTTGGAACATCTGTCGTACTTGAATACGCCGACGCCTTGCGATCAAAATGGAAGGACCAACAATTTCATTTGTTCTTTGACAACTTTTTTTCTTCCATCGCTTTGTTGGAAAATCTGGAGAAAAAGAATATAAACGGCACTGGAACAATTAGAAAAAACCGCATTCCTGGAAGTACTTTGCGCGAATCTAAGGAGATGAAAAAAACTATTCGCGGCAGTTATGATTTCATCAAAATTATGGATAGCAACATAATTTTTATAAAATGGAATGATAACAGTATTGTTACATTATGTTCCAATGCAATCGGAGTAAATCCGATAGGATCTGCTAAGCGGTACTCCCAAAAAGAGAAAAAATTCATTCAAGTCGAACAGCCCCGAATTGTGAAATATTATAATAGGAGCATGGGTGGAGTCGATCGTTCCGATCAGAACATAAGCTTATACCGCACTGCTATCAGAGGAAAGAAATGGTATTTTCCTATCATAACACACTGTGTGGATATGGCGGTACATAATGCCTGGCAGATTCACAAGCATAATGGGGGAACTATGGATCAATTGTCTTTTAGAAGAAGTGTCGCCAATACTCTACTTGTACAAAATAAAAGAGTTCCGCTTCACCAAAGGGGTCATCCATCGCTAAGTCTAAATAATGAATTGCGTTATGATCGATTGGATCATTTGGTAATTCCACAGGAAAAACAAACAAGATGTGGAGCCTGTCATCAAAAAACATTAACTAGATGCCGAAAATGTGACATAGGTTTACATGCAAAATGTTTTGTGTCGTATCACACGCAATGAGTAATGTGCCCAATGTTCTATATATAGGACGGCTTCAAAAACCACTTTTTTCAATAAATTTTTAAAAACCTAAAATTGCAATGGTTTTTATTTCTAATATGCTTCCAAAATGATATAAAAGTACCTTTAATATGAGCAAGCTCAAGCAATGGGCATATCTGGGTTAATACTGTTATCGGATTTTCGACTTCGACAATTTGTAGATTTCGGTGCACATTTATTGGTGACATTCTAGGGTACGGTTTAAAGTACAGGGAGACATGCCTGGGGCTTTTTTCGAGTTAAAGCCCGCAATATAGTGTTTAATCTCACGAATGTTGACCCTCAAAGTAACATCTGGTATAGTGAGGACTGGTGGCAGCTCAACTATAGTATCAGACGTATTTGGGGTAAATACTTTCTGCAAGTGGTTTACAAACAGAGTACCTTTTTCAGCGTCAGTTCTTGGCCAGTCTCCATTCGATGCTCGCAATGGACGCTTATATATCACTGGTCTTTTGAGGCCTCGGGCTGCTCTCCATAGCGAATAGTCTGTTTGAGGTGTTGCGTCGAGCCCATTTAGAAAGTTTTGAAGAGAAGCGGTTTTTTGATATTATAGTAGAGTTTTCAGCTGTTTAGTACATTCCTTCAACCTAGATTTTAGCTGAAGGGATCTGTAGCGTTGCCATTCTCTACGAACTCTTCTTTTTTCGGATAAAAGCCGTTCTACATCTGCTGAAAACATTTTATTATATCTCACCTGGAGATTTGTAGTAGTAGCATTTATAGCAGCTTGCGTAAGGTTTGCCTCAAACATTCTAATAGAGTCATCTATGTCAGCAGGCATTTTTAATGGAATATTTTCTGGGCAATGAGCACTCAAATATTTTTTGTATTTCAACCAATTTATACGTGTGGTTGTAATCGTTAAATTATAAGTGGGTGAATATGTTGTATGTGAATATATAGTGACAATAGTTGGTGAGCGATCTGAAGACAAATCTAAAGATGCTTCAACTTGGATCATTTCGCTGGGCACACAATTTACTACTCCAAAATCAATAACATCAGGTATTTTTCGGCGATCTGTTGGCCAGTAAGTTGGCTGCCCACTTAATTTAACATTTAACCGCATTTTTGAAATTGTGTCAAACAAAACGCGACCCTTTGGCGTGATGAGGCGAGATCCCCAGAACGTGTGCTTAGCGTTGTAATCACTGGCGGCCAAAAAGCATGGGCCTAGTGAATTAAAAAATCTACTATATTGATTTTCTGTAATAGAGTACCTGGGAGGAGAGTAAATTGATGAAATCACCAGGTTTTGATGAAAAGCTTCAATGCAGATGTTAGTTGCTTGAATATAGTCTTTACAATGATCACTCATTAAGTAGTGTTTTAATCGCTATTTTATTAGTATACCCGAGCCACCACAAGCTCTACCTTGGGGGTTCTTTGTGTCGTAGAGAGTATATCCGTTGATTTTAAAAAAACTTCTAGCACTCAAGTGCGTCTCAGAGATAAGCATATTCGATATGAATCTATTTTATTTTTCTACTCCTTTATACAATTAAAAATCCATCCAATCCGATACCGATACTCAAAAAGAAATATCGGCGATACCGATACGCATATTGAAATTGTGTATAAGTTTAAATTAACAAAACTCAAGTAGGATAATATTGTTATTATACAAAATTACAGTGTAAGAGATTATTATTATTATTTAAAATTTATATTAACTTAGCATAAAAAATTTTAACTAATTTTTAAGGAACTACATTTTCATTGCTTCCAAAGAATCTATATTAAAAATATGCGGATAATTAGTAGAAATGCAAATAAAATTTTATTTAAGTCATACAATAACTTATAATTCCTTTATAATTTAAAAAAAAAATACTGCCGTGCTTTTTAAAAAATAGAGTTTTAAAGGACATTCTTGGGTGAGGAATCCGCCTCGCTAGTGACTTCCACGTGGATATTGAATAAAGAAAACCAATTTCAAACAAAAATTTAATTTATTCAATTTTGGATCTCTTATATTAATATTCCTATAAAACAATTCAAGTTAAGAATATTTATATTAAATTACGTACTAAATATAACTCACTTTTAGGTATGGAAACCACTAGAGTTAAACTTAAAATATATATTCAATAATGTATTTAACCAATATAGATCCTCCGGACAAAATTGATCACCACGCCAAGCCAAACTAATTTTAAGTGAGTAAACATGGCGTTAAATGACTATAAAAATGGCGCTAAGTGCTCACGCAAGTGGCATTTAGTCCGAAAAATTTAATTTGACATTTTAAGTTAAGCTATTACAAATTAGTGATGAAACTTTAGGGGATTCAGGCAGTGGCGGCAACAGACATTTCTGTGGTTTTCTTCTATAAGCGGATATGTCTAAAAACCAATTTTTTCAGGAGAGCCGAAATATTTTATTTTTAATACTTCTGACTTTTATCAAACTCTTTTTGGGCAGTCATGTAAACATATGTAGTAAGAACAGTGATGGGAAATTCTTTTCCTCAAAACCCGCGAAATTTGGGTTAGAAATCACTAGAAAATAGCTAGATTATGGCCAAGACTAAAATTTTAGCGATAAATCGCTGAATCGCAGACTAAAACTTTTTCAAAACCTTATTTCAATATATGGATATAACCGCTAATAAAACGTTGGATTTATATATAAAAGGTTTATTATTTGCAAAATTTTTATGCTCTAATTGTGTAAATCACATCACCCAAGTGAAATTAAATTAAAGCAAAAATAAATTTTTAAATTTTGTTTTTCATACAAATTCTTCACCAAACAAATGCATAGAAACCAGGGACGGATAATAACAGTTATTTATGAATTTTTAACCAAAAAAAAAACACA